>KQ963432.1:32576-54808 GCA_001563735.1 Leucoagaricus sp. SymC.cos | reverse complement strand
AATCACCAGCATTAATACCGCTACGGCCCCTGTCTGGCAAAGTGAAACCCCGAAGCCCTCATGGCGGGGCAAGCCGGTCATATTCGAGATGATGTGCGCCAGTCCTCTCTTCGTCTATTAGCCGCCTACGCTGATTGCTATCGGTATGAACATTGCAGGTTTCTCTTTGAGCAACTGGATGACCTACGGATTTAGCTTTATCGAACGCAGCTCTCATGGCGTTTCCCTATTGCTTTCCAACTTGTCTTCTCCAACTCGTCGACCACCTTATAACCCACCCGTCGACACCTTGCGACCCGTTTCATGCTTTCGTACTCGCGCTCCTGCCGAATAGAGGTGGTCAGGTCATGGCCACCATTCAGAAAATTTGGTGGGAAACTCACGTCTCAAGATCTCACTGCTCAGGACACCCCGACCAATTTCTTAGGACTCCCGTGATGTTGCGTTATTTGCTTTGGATACCAAAGCCAAACACCTCGCAAATCCCGGGAATTGACGACCAAACAGTATTGACTTTCCAATTTATCGCTGACCCTTCTGAGATCTAGCCACTTCCACGCTGCTTCTCTTTTTATCTCACTTTGCCTTTCTCGGCTTGTTGCACTTCCCGACTTGTTGCACTTCTCATGCGTTGTATCTGGCTCGGAGAGGAAACAATTGTAGCTGGTTCTTGAAGACTGAAATTCGAGATTGACCAGAAAATTCGAATACCTCTCAAAAGGTCCTTGCGACTTCCGGCTCGCCCGACTTACATCTAGACACACTATGCTGGCGCATTCTCAAGTATTCAACTGCGGTCATCACTCCACACCCTCGCAACATTCAGAAAATGACTTTAGAAACGTTGAAGGGCAAGATAGAGTTGTATATCCCGATCAAACCTCCTCTCAAAGGGTACAAGGATGTCGAGCTAAGACTGTGAGAAATGAAAGCAGTCAATCAAGAGGGACTTGGAATCGTGAGCCTCATCAAGTCCCATCATCGCCTCCATTCAAATCCACTGGCTGGAGCGGCTTTTGTAGTATTTCGATCAAGTCACTACATTCTACTTCCCACTGAGCGCGCTCTTCCCTACTTGTCTAGGTGTCATCTCAACCTTTTGCTACTGTGCCTCTCTGAGTTTACCCTCCCCGATATCTGATAGCGTGGCTTTCATCCAAGGTATCGTGGGATTCCGGGCCAACAAAAACACGTCTACCTGGGCCGTTTCTTGCACGCGCTCGAATGCATCCATGTCACCTGCCTTTGCCGGAAACGCTGCAGTGGGCCTGGCCTTGGGGTGCGTTTCCCTTCTCGCTGTTCTACACCACGTTCTGATTGAAAATCTCCCTTCCGATAATTAGATACTCTGTGTTTCTGCAACCTTCATTCATGGCTCTCCAATTTGGATGAACTTGCACAATGCGTTCAGAACTGACCCTTTCATGAAACTCGAGTAGACCGGGATATAGTACTGTTGCATCAGGAAAATACACGATATTGACCCGCGCCCTTGATGAATCATGACATAAAACTTTCTCCGTACAGTCAATGAAGTGAATCTTGTTGCCTTTGCCACTAGCATTCCCTACTCAAGGCCAGACATCAATACGGACAATTATGATGTAGGCCCTACTAGTGTCTCCATCACCGTATTGGCCGCGTTGGATAATTTTGCTACTCCTGCGAATGGAAACTTCTTCCTTGGAACTAGGGTTCAGGCCTCAGGCGCCATTCAATTACTGGAACCCATCACGCAAATCGCGGTCGGCATAGGACCACCTGAGGATTGACGCCTGTCCTCAAATTTCCGAAGGTGCGAAAATCGTTTTTTTTTGATATCACCGTGTTTTTGAATCAAATAGGAGAAAGGATATGACAACGTCCCTGACAATGCGTATTATGCCGTTTCCCGTAAATTGCCTAAACTTTGGTCAAGGCCTTTTTCCAGATCATGATGGTATCATTCGGAACACCATTTCGCGACTCCACCCTTGGCCGTGAATCTTCTTTTTCCGGAATTCATATGAGGTTGTCTGACTGGCGATGGATTAGTTGACGCAAGAAGACTTCAACGAGCTTTGGCCTTTGACCTACTGTAATGTTTACTGTCTATCGATTTCCCTCTCAGGCACTGGTGATCAGTCGTCTCCGTGCTCTAACATTGTCCCCGTTTTTCAATATACCGACAGGAGTTGACGTTCTTGCTGGTTTTGCGGAGTGAATTGATGCTCCAGGAAACAAGGAGTTCCATAAAACAGGGTCTCGAAGAAATTAAGCTTTGGCCTTCATAAATCCTAGTGCTACTCGTCGACAGAACTAGACGACCCTTTGCGGCCCGTTCCATGCTTTCGCACCCGCGGTCCTGCCGAATAGAGGTGATATTTCAGGGTCAGGTCGTGAACATTGTTCAGAATGTTGGTGGGAAACCCACGTTCAACTTTTTCGGTTCACTTTTCTTACTTTCCACCCCCGAGCCTCGAAAGCAACACCCTCTCGTTGCCATGCCGGTGGAAGGACTCGCAGGACCTGCAGACTTACCTCTCGAGATGCTTCACAAGATCATCTCTCTCCTTTGCTCGCACAAGTTCACTCTCGCTAGTGCTTCCCTGGTGATGAGGGACTGGAGGCAACCTTTTCAAGAAGAGTTGCTTTCCACTGTCGTAGTCCCTGTACCATCGAAACAAAAGAGCAAGCTGCAACGGCTCGTCTCGGACCCACAACTAGCGGACGTACGAGACCATGTATTGTCGATGATCAAGACGATCCACTTTGGAACGCCACACAACCCATTCGACGAGTCATCGTCTATCGACTTCGGGAACATGTTGGTAGACCATTGCCACCTAACTATCCTTCAACAAGCATCCGCACTCACCTCACTCCATTTCTCCTTTGCAACATTCTTGTGGATTGGATTCAAAGCCGAGGACTTTGAATGCTTCCTTGCAATCCTCCGCCGCCCCCGAATGCGTGAGGTTTCCTTTTTGGCTTGCAACACACGTCACATACCCCTCCCTGTCTTTCTTTCAGCCTCTAACCTCGAGATCCTGGAACTCGAGGATGTCTGTTATGACCCACCAGCCACTGGAACACGTGACCTCACCACCATACATGATCTCCAACTAGACGAGTCGCCTCCCCTCTACCTTAAGAGCCTCAAACTGAAGGTTTCCCCTCAAATGTTAACCTATTTCCTTGGGCTCATCTCCCAGGTGATATGGCTGAGGCGCGATCAATCCATTGAACTAGACTTGGATTGCAACAACATACATGTCTCGCAACGCCCGGATGGGCCCAGTGCATTTGTTGTTGTCGGGCAGGTGCTGGAAAAGCTGGGACCCTCCGTTGAGACACTCAAAATCCATTTTGAATTTGACCTCAGTAGGTTCCTTGTTCTCTTCAGCTTCTGACCATTGCTTATCTGATACTGGTGTTTACTTCAAGCCAATTCTTCAAACATTGTATCTATCAAGAATATAGAAGCTCTTGAGACGGGCTTTCAGACTCTCATCAATCTGGGAAGATTGAGCATAGGCATAACGGTCCATGCCACACTTGCAATGGGAGTGGATACAATTGCAGACTTTGCCAGTGCTCAGGTGCTGCATGTCCTTAAGGCCCTGCCTCTGCCTGATGGTAGACTCCATCAACTTGACATCAATTGCCGAGTATCATTGTGGACTGAGGTTCACCAACTTCCTTTGACACAAGAAATCCTCAATGGCTATTTCACTAGATTCCCTCGAAGTTTAACACGTGAATTTTTGGCCACTGGCTCAGTTATATTCCAGGCCTGTGATGCCTATTTCGGTCTCTTCCACAGCAGTACTATTGAGAGCATCCGCCATCATGGCAATGTCATGCCCGAAATTGTTATGGAGAGGCTTAAATTCCATGATTTCTGGTCAGATCAAAGGAAGGCTGAGCTCTTTGTTGTCCGTAGCTGTGACCAATTCCTGGTTTACTAGGGTCTGTGGATTTGCACTCAAACTTTGTATAGTACACCATTGTGACTGATTCCAGTGGTCATACTACAGTAGTTAAAAAAACCGCTCATACTCGAGTTCAATATGAAATTTCACCCCAGGGTTGGATGCCTTAAATCTGTCTACAACAGGCACCAGAAAATCTGGTTCAGAGTACGGGCGAAATATGACTGAGTCCCTGATTTGACCTTCAATGGGTGGGTGTATTGGATGAAACTTGATCTCGTGCAAGTTAGGCAACTGTTTGGCACACTCCAACCACCTGGTCTGAATATAATCAGTAACCCTCTCTTTTTCGCAGCATGAATGGCACTCACTGTAACTGTGGACTGCTTGGCGTCAACATCCTCTTCATCGACTGAGACCCAACATCGCAACTTCTCCAACGCTTGGCACTTTCGTACTTCACTCAAGTAAACGTCGGCTAATGGCTTCGACCAATTTGAAGTCATGAGTCGACTACCTCCTACACTCAGCTCCCTTAGGAAGCTTGAGATTGCAGGCAAAATAGCTTGAGATCGCAGGCAAAACGGTGAAGAAAAAACTGTCCATGACCTGGCGCGAGTCATCCAATGGGTGTCCAGGGCAAATCATCGGTGAAGAAAAAACTGTCCATGACCTGGGGCGAGTCATCCAATGGGTGTCCAGGGCAGATCGACACTTGCTCGATTCCGTGGCAAGAGGAGAGATAACGGAAGACACCCGGATGATGTAGTATGTCAACCGAAATGCTTTTGAGAAAAATTCTTTCCATCAATAAAACCTCCAGAACTTCGCCTATATCCGTCGCCGCATCGGGACTAGTATTGAACTTGATGCTCAACCTAATGAGAGAACGGAAATGTCGGACATATTGTTGGATGACGCCCGAAGTGATTGCGGCTCCGTGAGTTGTGAGATACTTGAGTTCCATATCCGACGGTAAGGAGGATGCAGTTCCGAAGATCTCCTCGAACCTGAAAGGAGACTCTCGAGCCACCTTTGAATCGAAATCTTCGGGGGGCGTTCGAATATAGAATGAAAAACTCTCTAGGTTAGGACAACGTTGCGCAACACCTGAGATCTGCGAGAGGGCATGAGCGGATGGAGGGGATGGACGAGTCCAAAACCATTCAACAGTAAGGCTGCTCAAATTAGATATGGCATCAAGGGAGAGCCTGTGCTTTGTTGTATCTGACCCATCACGATCATCAGCTGAGAGACTCAGATACAGCTCTGTCAGATTTGCGAATGAGGTGAACGATCGTGACAAGCTTTTCATAGCCGTCTCAGGCCAGTTCGGCAACAAGGAATCATGTCGCCATCTAGTTTTTGTACTTTAAGCGCCTTCTCGGTTTGATTATTCAAAGAGTGTGACGCACCGTAGAACCTGGAGGTTTTTTAAAGTAGGCAATACTGTATCCATCAGCATCAACCAAGGTTGCATTTTGTCTTTGAACCGGGTGAAAATCAGGGTGTATAAAGAAAGTGTTTTGGTGTATTGGAATATTGATGTATTTCCTGAAGAAACCGCTGAAGAAATATCTTGACAACGTGCGATTTGGTGTGGGTTCAAGCTGATGCGAATGCGGAATTCCTCAAAAAGAATGGACGAGGCTATGTTCTCAAGCCTTCTCGATACAAGGCGCAGTGATCCAAGCTTCTTGACAAGCTTTTCGCCTGATGAGAGTTGGATGAGCTGCAACAGCGGAGTTAGACCGTTCGAAAGAGGTCGATCAATAAAGCTTTCTGGCACAGACCATATCAAGAATCCTTCGCAATATTTCTTCAGGTAGCACATCAAACGTAGCCATCATAATGTAAGGCCCCAAAGAAAAAGGTGAAGATTTGGTTGAGCTACTGACGAAAACTGAGTGCCTTGCCTCAGCAGCAACAAGACGGCCGATCCTATCGATTGCGGGGTACGGTATTGTGTCATGACCACCAATTTTATCATCCTGTCACTCATCGGTTGGCCTGATTTGGCGATGTTCTCAAATTCTGAAAAGAGCTTTTCTCCAATAACTGATTGTCTTCTTTCAGCTCTGAATGGGGATGAAGTTCTCAGAACTCCGAGTCTACCTTTCGGCACGGTGCAGCTTACTCATTCACCTGTCCCTGATCCGAGATGGGTGCTATTCACCCCATCAGAGGATATGACAGCATATGAGGCCGACGGCGACAGCCCCTATCACAAGCACACGTAAACTAAACTACGTAAAATGGTCTGCCTTCCTCGTCGCGCATCCACCTCCGAATCGCTTCTGCAGCTTACTCATTCACCTGTCCCTGATCCGAGATGGGTGCTATTCACCCATCAGAGGATATGACAGCATATGAGGCCGACAGCGACAGCCCCTATCACAAGCACACGTAAACTAAACTATGTAAAATGGTCTGCCTTCCTCGTCGCGCATCCACCTCCGAATCGCTTACGAGATCTCACCCAAAAGATTTCACCAAAAAATGTTGTCTCATCCGCTTCCCCGCTCCGTAGTACATGGGAGCTTGGCCTCGTGGATCCGTGCCTCCAATGGCCTTCCCATGCGCTCAGGTCCCGTCGGCGGCTCCTTTGCAGTGAGTTTCATCCTGCTTCCCTCTCTTCGAGGAACAGCCTAGCGTCACGTGTTACCAACCAGACGGCGTCCTCTGCACATCACACAATCGCCCAACTTTATTCTAGTGACTTCCATCCATTCTCTCCCTCTCACTACTCTCCCAGCATTCGAAGTTCTCAATTATCCCTTTCCTAGAAATCCCCTCCCCTCCTATACCCAATCTCCCTTCAAACTGATCCACCTTAGCCTATACAATCCTTCCGTACTTACCAATGTACCGTCATGATTTCAGCTCACTACCAAATCTTACAAATCTTACCCTCCTTTTTTCCTCAACTACTAATCCCCATCGCTACTTAACCATACCTACAGCAGCACATTCCACACCCCCTTTGTATATCACCCTATCTTACCTTGTTTGTTCCTCTCGCAGCCGCATAGCAGAGCAAAGTCATATTATCGAATTGAACATGCCTGAATTCGAAACGGCAAAAACTTCCTCTCTTGTTTTATTACAATTCCTCAGAAGTTATTCATCAACTCTCCTCCATGTCAAGATCAATCCACCCGGCCATTCCAATGCACGGCGCACTGTCATGGTGCCCCGCTGGATACCGAACCCGCTACCCAGACCAGAGCAAAATTTTGGTTTACGATCAGCGACCTTCTGTTGCATTCACGATCGACGTTCTCGAATTTGGAGAGTATAGATATCCCTTCCACTGGCTCAATCAACACCACTCTCTCCGCTCTTGGGCGATCAGCTGACACCTTTACGCGACTCAGTCTGTCGGGTAAATACTTCGAGCCAGAGGAGTTGCTTGTGATCTACAGCATTTTCTCTTCGAGGCCGCTTTATGCGAGACTGATTCACCTGTATATCGATGTGACGAAGTTCACTGTGACGCTCAGCGTCCTTCACGACATCGCCCGTCATTTTCTCAGATTAGACAATTTGATTTTGGTCACAGAATCTGAACCGAAGGTAGTAAGTATGATAATCATCACATGTGTATGCAATGTGACTTACCGGTGATTCTTGCAGGCGAAACATGAATATGGTGAAAATTTGGATCCATTCACCTACATTAACGACTACCAGAGTACTCCGGTTCATGCAGATCAAGCTGCTGCGGTCAGTCCACAGATGTTGCGGACCCTCCGTGAGTGGAATCTGTGAGATCTTGACATTTATGTAGAACGATATCAGGAGCATCAAAAGAACTGTTCCGCGCGCGCAAGGTGCGCTATGACGCAATGATGAGGGTTAAACAATACGTGCCGTCAATCATGTGCTCTAGAGGGGAAAAGCAACGTGAAGGTGCAATGTTTTGGGCCGTAGATCGGTAATTGTTCAGATGACATTTTCTTCGAGAGCGTGGAATTATGACGTATGTACACAGTTCATGTATCGGACACCCTGATCAGCAGCTATGTTCCTGAACTTAATCATATTCACCTGAAAGCTGTGTTGCAGAAGTACCACCCTGGAGCTTGCCAAGAAAAAACCAGTCAAGCATACTCCGAGCGAGCCCATTGCTTTCAAAAAACTTCAGCACTAGCCAGTACTTAGGGCACGCAGCGGTTTTTTTATGGGTGCGTCATTCATTCAGGGTCGATATCCAATAACAACGGCCGGTCGACCCGGAGTTATTTGAAGACGCCCAACTTGGACTTGCCGCCAGTTGCTGCCTCATCGTCGTCGTTGATCTCCTCGACGGTCGGCATACCCAAACCAGTGGGCACTACCCCACTTACTCCACTCCATTTGCAACCTGAATTCCAGGTGAGCACATAGATGCTTTCAAATGGAGAAATGGATGAACAGCAAAGTTGAAACTCATGCATGACCTGGTCGGCTACTGCAGTTTTGCTTCTTCTCATCTGCCCTTCTGTGAGACCAGCCCGGATCATGGAACCGAAAAAGTGATCTAATTGAAAGCTCGGACGTGCGTGGAAATAGGATCCCATTGGAGCTCGACGGCATCGTCATCAAAGATGACTTCGAATTCTTCGTACATATATCAGAGGCTGGCACGCGGTGAAACTGAAATAGCCCCGGCCATAGCTAGGTGACTATCTTCACTTCCTCCGCACATCTCCCATTCCCAGTCTCCTGCCTCAGAACTATCCCTATCCGTTGTCACGAAAGATTCTTATGAGCTTTGAAAAAACCATCGATAGTACAGAAGATCATGAAGTGGTCAGTGGGGTGAAAGATGGCAAGAAGCCTTACTTTGGTATGACTGGCACCCAGCTGAATATCTGGATGACCGTCGCTTGTACAACCGCTATGACGTTGTTCGGTGAGTTTCTCCTACTATGACTGTCTGTGTAGTTGATTCATGGCTTCTTCCATACCTTGACAGGTTATGATCAAGGCGTCTTCGGTGGCATTATTGTCACTCAAAATTTCCTTGACACTATGGGCAATCCGGATCCTGACCTACAGGGAACAATTGTATCATTATACGACATCGGATGGTAGGTTGTCTCTCCAGAGAATCGTCATGTAGGATCTGAAGACTCATCCTGTACATCTTAGCTTCTTCGGGGCCATGTCGACGTTTGTTTTCGGTGCGTATTTTTAGCAGGCGAAAGTAAATCTCACTTATCAACCAACGTCTGCAGGAGAGCGTTTTGGCCGGAAGAGGACTTTCATTGTTGGTGTTATCATTATGTCGATAGGAGCCATACTCCAGACGTGCTCGTTCTCTGTCGCGCAAATGATTGTTGCACGATTAATCACAGGTACGTCCCGTGTTGAAATGTGGTCGTATCTTTTCGACCCACGTACACCCGACAGGCTTTGGAAATGGGTTTGTCTTTAGCGCTTTTGCTTTCAAGCGAGCTAACAATAAATCACCAGCATTAATACCGCTACGGCCCCTGTCTGGCAAAGTGAAACCTCGAAGCCCTCATGGCGGGGCAAGCTAGTCGTATTCGAGATGATGTGTGCCAGTACTCTCTTCGTTTATTAGCCCCTTACGCTGATTGCTATCAGCATGAACATTGCAGGTTTCTCTTTGAGCAACTGGATGACCTACGGATTTAGCTTTATCGAAGGCAGTCTCTCATGGCGTTTTCCTATTGCTTTCCAACTTGTCTTCTCCATCATTCTGATTGGCACTGTTCCCTGGCTTCCCGAGAGTCCCCGTTGGCTCCTTGCCCATGGCTTCGAGGAAGAAGGTGTGGATGTCCTCGTGGCCCTCGAGGGAGCACACGTCACTGCTAAGGACGAGTACATCTTGACCCAACGAGATGAAATCCTCGAAGCCGTGAGGATCGAGAGGGAGCATGCCCCAAGTTGGAGGGATATATTGAGGGGGAATACCGGTGATACCGGTATGATGAAGAGATTGACCCTTGGCGCAGGCACACAGTGGATGCAACAGCTGGTCGGAATCAACGTCACGAGTTACTAGTAAGCTCTATACCTCGCGTTCTTTTCAGCTGGTCGCTCACCTTCAAACTCTACACAGCTTGCCATTGGTCCTTCAGAACTCCGTTGGCCTATCAAACAACCTTTCTCGCCTCCTCGCAGCATGCAACTCAGTATCCTACCTCGTATTTTCCTTCTTCGGGCTTGTATTGATTGAGACCGCTGGCCGAAGAAAGCTCATGATGTGGGGTGCAGCTGGTCAATGCGTCTGCTACATCTTCATCACTGGATTACTGTCGAAAGCGGATGACCCTGAGACAGGTTCTCGCTACGGTGCAGGTGCAACAGCATTCTTCTTCTTGTACTACGTGTTTTTCGGGATTTGCTGGCAGGTCAGTCTATCCTATATAGTGATTTATCATGGCAAATTTCTGACCACTTCTCTAGGGTGTTCCGTGGTTATACCCGACTGAGATCAACAGTCTTTCTATGCGTACCAGGGGCGCTGCTTTAGGAACTGCATCCAACTGGTACGTGTGCTCAAGCGTCTGAAGGGCGAAATGCGACGGCTGAATCCTCTCATTCAGGATATCCAACTATATCGTTGTTCAAATTACCCCTACCGGAATTGCCAACCTCGGTTGGAGATTCTACATCATTTGGATAGTCTTCAACGCCTTCTTTGTGCCTGTAAGCAGCCTCACATTCTCTCTCGCTGTCAAGTCCTCTGACCATTCCTATCTCTTCAGCTAATCTGGCTCGTATACCCGGAGACGGCTAACCGCCACCTCGAGGACATCGACAAACTATACCGCGAGAACAAGAACATGATCTTTGTTTTCAGAAACAAGGAAGCTATACAAGTGGAGAGACCGCAGCGATTTATAGAAGCCGGCGCAGAACGGCTGGATCTTTCTAGAAGAGGAATAGCTAGGCAGGACGATCCTGAGAGCTGAACGTATTGCTTATCGTTCTCTAATATTTCATACCCTAGATACCCTAGTAGCCTTATGGAGTGTACGGTTACTAGATGGCCTGCAAATGATAGTAGTACGATGCCTTCCAATCTAAATTGCTTGATGTAGACTGAACGCTCCACCACGTTATAGACATAGTCGTCGAAGAACACATTGCAAGCGGGGAAAATACTGATAAGGATATCCTATCAACGTAGACCTCATGACGCCGTGGGGGTGGCGACACCTGGCGTAGGTTCAATAGATAACGCAGCCATCTTCTCCGGGTTCCAGGTCCGCTTAGCATGTCGCAGAAGACACACGATCGAAGTAGGCGTCATACCTTCCATGCGTTTTGCAGCGCCCTAATGCAGAACACAGTCAGCCATACGGTTCAGAAGACAAACTACACGATGTTCACGCACTATAGTCGTGGGGCGTACAGAGAACAACCGTTCTCTTACTTCAGAGCTCAACCCTGCAACTTCAGAATAGTCCATTTGGGGGTCGAGAAGGAGTGCTTCGTCTTCCATGAAGATTCTTAGATCCGCTTCTTGGCGAGCAAGTTGTGCACTATATCGGCCTGTATTGTCACGAGATGTGTTTAGCCATGAGGCTGAGGGGAAGTGTATTCAAGGGACTGACCGTCGATTTCTACACGAGTTAGAATTTGAGGGTCAAACTTCTCTAGGGCAACGACTGGGAAAAGCGAGGCTGAATTGACACCGGGGTATCTGAGCATCTCGTATGCACTTATGAAATTCGTTTAATATATGAGTTGCTATATTGTGATGGGAATACCTTCGCAGTACACCATCCCGCTGGACCTTGAAACCGTAAGAGATCCATTTCTGCAGTCACTTGGGCAAAAGCGTACTTAGGCAGATAATCAGCGAATGCTCACCTGAGGGCTCAAGACAACAGACTCCAACAATCCAATAGCATCCTCAATCTCACCCCTCGTCTTCTGGAAAATAGCCCACCGGTCATCAGAAACTACACCAGCTTCTCTTCCTATAACACAAAAGAAAAATCCCCGTCAGTATCGGATGCCACCAAACGAACGAGTAAATGTATACAACGAACCTTTATTCGTTAACCGTAAGTCAGCATTATCGCTTCGAATGGTCATGCGGTATTCTGATCTTGACGTGAACATACGGTCTGTAATTTACTTCGCTTAAAACTATAGCCACATGAACCGGGGAAAAAAGATACATACAGGGTTCCTCTGCACCTTTCACAATTAGATCATCAATCATAACGCCAGTATATCCGTCTGCCCGTGTGAGAACCAGAGAAGGTTTGTGGAGGGCGGAAAGCCCTGCATTGATTCCGGCTACGATGCCTTGCGCAGCAGCCTCTTCATATCCCGTGGTTCCTGTTGTTGACAATGAGTACCACGCTCTGTTCTCTAGCCTGCGGAGAACTCACCATTGATTTGACCAGCCAAGAACAAACCCTATACTGAGATCAGAGCCCAATTGACTCAAAGCTTTCTAGATCGCGCACCTGTATGCGCTGTGTTTCCAGAGTTGCTACCCTGGAGTATCAGAAATGGGTTGAGTCAGAAGTAATAAAGAACATACGTCCTAATTCCCTGGCATCAATGTGGTCGTACTCGACACCGTATGCTGGCCGCACCATCTTCACGTTTTCCAAGCCGGGTATCGTTCGCATCATGGGTTCCTGTAACTCCTCAGGCATACTACATGAAATTCCATTTGGATATATCACGTCTGGCGGGACTTCGTTAGCCAGAGAATATACATGCCTGAGTTGGAGTTACCTGAATCATATCCCTCTGGTTCCAGCCAGATCGTGTGATGGTCTTTGTGGCTAAACCTAAGAATCTTTGCTTCAAGAGATGGACAGTATCGCGGTCCTGGAGTGCAAATTAAGTTCACAGAGGGACACAGAAGCAGTTAATACATACCTTTACACGTTTCTTGGATGTGGCAGCTCAAGTGCAAGTTATCTCGAACGATTTTGTGTGTTTCTGATGTTGTGGCAGTTTGATAGCATGCGATTTGATTGCTCTAGAAACCGTTCTGAAAATTCAGACACGCAAATAAAACCACTTGAACTCACCGCGTTGTCCACCTCTTGGTGCAAAAAACTAAAGGGCGCCGGGAGGACGTCGCCGTCTTGTCTCTTCATGTTCGAGAAGTCGATAGTCTTGCCATCTAGTCGCGCGGGAGTACCTGTCTGTAGTCGACCGAGCTTGAACCCAGCCGTTCTCAACGACGCAGAGAGTCCTATAGACGGAGCATCACCTATTCTGCCCGCAGGAAAACGCTTCATGCCTACGGATGAAAAGGATCAGCGGAGGCAACGTCATAAATCATAAGAGCATACCAATATGTATTTCCCCACCCAGAAATGTTCCAGTGCAGATGACAACTTGAGAGCAATTGATAATCTCTCCGGTTTCTGGGATTCATTAAGTAACGAATACAGAGAGAAGGAAATTGGAGTGGCTCACCTAGCCTCACCCCAATTACTTTTGCCCATCGCCCTCGCTCAGCAGTAGACTGGTCGAGAACAAGATCAAATACGCTTCCTGATCGAATATCCAGTCCAGGGTAATTACGGAGAATTTCTTGCATGTTACGCTTGTATAATGTCCGGTCTATTTGTGCTCTAGGCCCCTGGGATAGAGTCAGCAATGGCCTCGAGTTCAATCATTTATAGACGGAGCATCACCTATTCTGCCCGCAGGAAAACGCTTCATGCCTATGGATAAAAAAGATCAGCGGAGGCAACGTCATAAATCATAAGAGCACACCAATATGGATTTCCCCACCCAAAAATGTTCCAGTGCAGATGACAATTTGAGGGCAATTGATAATCTCTCCGGTTTCTAGGATTCATTAAGTAATGAATACAGAAGAGAAGGAAATTGGAGTGGCTCACCTAACCTCACCCCAATTACCTTTGCCCATCGTCCTCGCTCAGCAGTAGACTGGTCGAGAACAAGATCAAATACGCTTCCTGCTCGAATATCTAGTCCAGGGTAATTACGGAGAATTTCTTGCATGTTACGCTTGTATAATGTCCGGTCTATTTGTGCTCTAGGCCCCTGGGATAGAGTCAGCAATGGCCTCGAGTTCAATCATTACAGGCCTACTTACCCAAACAGCAGGACCTTTCGAGTGATTTAACATTTGAAACTGAATACCAGCTTTATCTGAAAGACTCCTCGTCAGATTTATGGAGGTATGTTAGAGTCACTACGCTCACCCGACACCCTCCCCATGATACCGTCCAAAGCATCGACCTCTCTCACCAAGGTTCCCTTCCCAACCCCACCGATAGAAGGATTGCAAGACAGTTCGCCAATGGTTTCTAGTTTCTGGGTAAGAAGGATAGTTCGAGCCCCCGTTCTAGCGGCCCCTGCAGCTGCTTCGCAGCCTGCATGGCCTCCTCCAATTATACAAACTGGAGAACAGAAAATTAGACATGCGAAAAGGGCGGGAATCTGGTCAAGCTCTCACCATCATAGGAAAGATCTATGCCAGTTGAATAGAACCGAGAGAGACGATTTCTAGTGCATAGGTTCCTGGCCGCGCGTAAGAGCATATAATCAAGCAACCTTGTAATCCTTGAATAGATTTACTGGATGAAGCCTCCAGCGTCCCGACACTCGTCAGTCTGATCAATCTCTTGGAGTCCCGTGACGTCGCGTTGTTTGTTTCTGGGACCAAACCAAATACCTCCACCCTGGGACTCCGGATCGAAATCAAGCACGAAGAGCCGAGACTCGACAACTATTGATTTCCCACTTGTATCGTCAACCTTTTCAAGATCTAGCAACTTCTTCGTTGCTTTTCTTTCTTTGCTCTCTCGGCTCGTGCAGATCTCAGGCTTCTTATCTGACTCAGGATCTGCTTCTCGGAGAGTTGAAAATAATCATAGTGACCCGGTCCTCGAAGGCGAAATTCGAGCAGGAGATTTGAATACACCACACAACGTTCTTGCGCCTATTGGACCCCAGGATTACACCTCAACAAAGTATGCTGACGCGTCCTCACCGCACTCCACTGTGACCATTACTCCGTACCATCGCCACATTCTGAAAATGGCTTAGGAAGATGCACAAGTCGGGCAGTGGTTTTAGACTCTATTTCGACTTCATCCTCTCGGCTTATTGAGGACAAATGGAATTAGCTGGCTTGAACCGGCTAGTACTTTGCGGCGCTTTCACTGTTGTCTCGCGGACCATCTTGTTCGTCATTGAGTATCATTTGCGACGATAGCGCCTTTCAGGCGCTAGACAAGGGATACGGGCGGACACGCGACAAGGAAACTTCAATGGGTACCTCATTTGTATGACGGGACGACCGTATGCTGCCACGTCAAGATCTTTGCTTGAATTGATCGGTGGCAACAGAACAATGAGGCACCGAAACCTGACCCTCAGATGTACGGGAAGCATCAAACCTTTACGGGAGCCTCACTTATACTATCTAGAAGTCGTCCGAAGGCACCGCTGTTCTTCTCTCCAAAAGTCCAAGTCGCTTCTGCAACTCGCAATGAACGCGTTTCCATTTTAGTGCTAGAACAGACTTGGTCTATCTCGCTCAAGTCAGAGTTGTCACTATTGCCTCTAGTGCTATACTCTTCTTGGCTCTCACAAGGGTCACACCTATGTGTCCGACCATTCCGATCAAGCCCTGTTCCATTTGCGCTTGTTTCTCAAGGATCATCGCGATGCCTACGTGAAGATACCGGTGACCAGATATTCCAACGAATGCAGGGTGTGAGAAGTCGGACGTATATAAACAGGTGCCTTCTGAATGACGCCCGCAAACTGTCCTCAGTCCTCGTTCAGTCCGCTTCTCCTCGAAGGCTGTTCAGTATGTCAAACAACGTCGATCCGGTAGCAGAGAAATCCGACTTTCTGTGCACGTATATGTCTGACCACCCGGAAACCCTCATCGCGTTTGCTAGGTGGTATGGCCAAATCCATGAGCTCATGACAAGCGCGGAGATGATCGCTATCGATACTCAAGTGTGCATCGCCATCTACCTACCACTTTCTTCATGATTCTGATTCAGTGCTCCAGGGCATGACTCTGATTTGTACTCTCAAGAAGGGCGGGAAGAGAGAACTGTATATTTCGATCAATCCTCCTCTCAAAGGCTATGAGGACGTCAAGCCGAGACTCTTGGAAATGAAAGCACTTGCCCAAGAAGGACTAGGGATTGTGAGTGTCATTTAGCCCCTTCCTCGCGCTCGATCAATTCCATTAATTGGAGCGACTCTCGTGATAATCAGGTCAAACCTCCCCAAGTCACTACCTTCTACTTCCCACCGAGCGCGCTCTTCACTACCTGCTTGGGTGTCATCCCAACCTTTTGCTACTATGCCCCTCCGGATTTACCATCTCCGATATCTGATAGCGTGGTTTTCATCCAAGGGATCGGTGGGATGACAGGCCTACAAAAATACGTCTACCTCGGCCTTTTCTTGCACGCCCTCGAATGCATCTATGCGACCCGCCTTTGCCGAAAACACTGCACTGGATTTGGCCTTGGAGTGCGTTTTCCTGCTAGATGTCCTATGGCGCGACCTGAGCTCACCTCCCTTCCCATAACCAGGCACTCTATGTTTCGGCGACTTTCATTTGTGGCTTCCCGATTTGGATGAACTTGCACAAAGAGATACGGGCGCTCAGGATTGACTCGGTTATGAAAGTCGAGTAAACCAGGATATAGTACTGCTCCACCAGGAAAATACATGGTTCTGACCGGTGCCCTTGATAAATCTTGGCCTGAAACTTTTCCTTCTTAATCGATGGTGTGAATCTCGTTGCCTTGTCCCGGCAATTTCGACTGAAAGGCACACCACGGATAATCATGGTGTAGGTCGTACTCGTAACTTTGTCATCACACCAAATTATTTTCGTCACTCCTGCCCTGAAATTTCCCAACTGCAAAAGTGGTTTCTTTCTGATATTGTGATTCGAATCGAATATGAGCAGGGTAACGATCTAATTTAAGAACGTTCCTGTCAACTGCCCAAAACCTGATTGAAGGCTGGGCTTTACCGTCCGTTTTCTCGCACGAATGATGATACTTTTCTGAACCTCATCTCAAGGCTCCAACCTCGAACCTTCTTTTTCTGCAATTCATATGAGGTTGCCTGACTTGGGATGAAATATTTGAGGCAACTGTGATGAGTTCAATGAACTTCGACCAAATCTTCACTTTCTAATGGGCGATGGTTGTCGGTCGTCTCCGGAGTCTAACATTGTTCTTGTTTCTCAAAGTCTAACCAGGGTTTGGCGTTCTTGCTGGTTGTGCAAAGTGATTTGATTTTGGTCTCCTCTGTCGATGCTCCGAGGAACAAGGGGTTTCATAAAACAGACACGGACGGTGACGTGGATTCGAAGAACAAGTTGAGCTTCATAAATTCCTAGTGCTACTCGCCGACCACCTTACAACCCACCCGTATTCACATAACTAGACGACACTTTGCGGCTCGTTTCATGCTTTTGCACCCGTGGTCCTGCCGAATAGAGGTGACATTTCAGGGTCAGGTCGTGGACATTGTTCAGAATATTGGTGGGAAACCCACGTTCAACTTTTTCGGTTCACTCTTCTTACCTTCCACCCCCGAGCCTTGAAAACAACACCCTCTCATTACCATGACGGTGGAAGGACTCGCGGGACCTGCAGACTTACCTGTCGAGATGCTTCATAAGATCATCTCTCTCCTTCGCTCGCACAACTTCACTCTCGCCAGTGCTTCCCTGGTGATGAGGGACTGGAGGCAACCTTTCCAAGAAGAGTTGTGTTCCACTGTCGTAGTCCCTGAACCATCGAAACAAAAGAGCAAGCTTCAACGGCTCGTCTCGGACCCACAACTAGCAGATGTACGAGACCACTTATTGTCGATGATCAAGACGATCCACTTTGGAACGCCACACAACCCATTCGACGAGTCATCGTCTATCGACTTCGGGAACATATTGGTAGACCATTGCCACCTATTCATCCTTCTACAAGCATCCGCGCTCACCTCACTCCATTTCTCCTTTTCGACATTCTTGTGGAGCGAGTTCAAAGCTGAGGACTTTGAATGTCTCCTCACAATCCTCCGCCGCCCCCGAATGCGCGAGATTTCCTTCTTGGCTTGCAACGCACATTACATACCCCTCCCCGTCTTTCTTTCGGCCTCTAACCTCGAGATCCTGGAACTCGAGGATGTCTATTATGACCCACTAGCCATCGAAACACGCGACCTCACCACTGTACGCAATCTCCAACTAGACGAGTCGCCGCCCCTCTACCTTAAGAGCCTCAAACTGAAGGTTTCCCCGAGAATGTTAACCTATTTCCTTGAGCTCATCTCCCAGATGACGTGGCTGAGGCGCGATCAATCCATTGAACTAGACTTGGATTGCAATGATACATATGATGAGCCAAGTGCGTTCGTTGTTGTTGGGAAGCTGCTAGAAAAGTTGGGATCCTCTGTCGAGATGCTCAAAATCCATTTTGAATTTGACCTTAGTAGGTTCCTTGCTCTCTTCAGCTTCTGACTGTTGCTTATCCTATGCTGGTGTTTACTTTAAGCTAATTCTACCAACATTGTATCCATCAAGAATGTAGAAGCTCTCGAGACAGGCTTGAAGGCTCTCGTCAAACTGAGAAGATTGAGCATAGGCATAACGGTCCATACCACACTTGCAATGGGAGTAGATGTGATTGCAGACTTTGCCAGCTCTCAGGTGCTGCATGCCCTTATGACTTTACCTCTGCCTGATGGTGAACTCCATCAACTTGACATTGACTGCCGAGTATCATTGTGGACTGAGGTTGGCCAACTTCCTTTGACACGAAAAGTCCTCAAAAACTACTGGAATGAACTCCCTCGGAGCCTAACACGCGAATTTTTGACCACTCCCTCAGTTCTATTCAAGGGCTGTAATGCCCGCGTCGGTCTCTTCCACAGCAGTACTGTTGAGAGCATCCGCCATCACGCCAATGTTATGCCCGAAAATGCTACAAAACGCTCCAAATTCCATGATTTCTGGGTGGGTCAAAGGAAAGCTGAGTTCTTTGTTGTCCGCTGCTGGGATCCATTCCTAGTTTAGTGTCTGTGGATTTGCTCTCAAACTTTGTAGGGTACACCCAAGTGACTGATTACAGTGGTACTACTGCAGTAACTACCAAAACCGCTCATACTCGAGCTCAATACGAAATTTCACCCCAGGGTTGGATTCCCTGAATTTGTGTACAACGGGCTCCAGAAAATCCGGTTTGGAGTATGGACGAAATATGACTGAGTCCCCGATTTCATCTTCAATGGGGGGGTGGATCGGATGAAACCTGATTTCGCGCAAGTTAGGCAATTGTTTGGCACACTCCATCCACCTGGTCTGAGTATAATTCAGTAATCCTCTCTTTTTCTCAGCATGTATGTCCCACTTACTGTAACTGCGGATTGTTTGGCATCAACATCCTCTTCACCAACTGAGACCCAACAGCGCAACTTCCCCAACGCTAGGCACTTTCCTATCTCACTCAAGTAAATGTCGGCTAACGGCTTCGACCAATTTGAAGTCATGAGTCGACTACCTCCTACACTCAGTTCCAGTAGAAAGCTTGAGATCGCAGGCAAAACGGTGAAGAAAAAAATGTCCATGACCTGGGGCAAGTCATCCAATGGGTGTGCAGGGCAGATCGACAATCGCTCAATTCCACGACAAGAGGCGAGATAACGGAAGACACCCGGATGATGTAGTGTGTCAACCGAAAGGCTTTTGAGAAAAATTCTCTCCTTCAACAAAACCTCCAGAACTTCGCCCATGTCTGTTGCCGGATCGGGACTAGTATTGAATTTGATGCTCAGCCCAATGAGTGATCGGAAATGTCGGACATATCGCTGGATGACGCCCGAAGTAATTGCGACTCCGTGAGTTGTGAGATACTTGAGCTCCATATTCGACGGTAAGGAAGACGCAGTTCCGAAGATCTCCTCGAATCTGAAAGGAGACTCTCGAACTACCTTTGAATCGAAATCTTCGGGAGGCGTTCGAATATAGAATGAAAAACTCTCTAGGTTGGGACAACGTCGCACGATACCTGATATTTGTGAGAGGGCATGAGCGGATGGAGGGGATGGACGTGTCCAAAACCATTCAATAGTAAGGCTGCTCAAATTAGAAATGGCATCAAGGGAGAACTTGTGGCCTGTTGTATCTGACCCATAACGATCATTGGCTGAGAGACTCAGATGCAGCTCTGTCAGATTTGTGAATGACGTGAACGATCGTGACAAGCCTTTCATGGCCGTCTCAGGCCAGTTGTCCACCAAGAAATCATGTCGCCATCTAGTTTTTGTACTTTAAGCACATTCTCGGATTGATTATTCAAAGAGTGTGACGCACCGCAGAACCCGGAGGTTTTTCAAGGTAGGCAACACTGCATCCATCAACATCAACCAAGGCTGTATGTCGTCTTTGGACCGGGTGTAAATCAGGGTGCATAAAGAAAGTGTTTTGGTATATTGGAATACTGATGTGTTTCCTGAAGAAACCGCTGAAAAAATTCCTCCACAACGTGCGACTTGGTTTGAATTCAAGCTGATGTGAATGCATAATTCCTCGAAAAGAATAGACGAGGTTATGTTCTCAAGCCGTCTCGATACAAAGCGCAGTGATCCAAGCTTCTTGACAAGCTTTTCGTCTGATGAGAGCTGGATGAGCTGCAACAGCGGAGTCAGACCGTTCAAGTCAAGTCAATCGCTAGAAGAAGTTATCTAGCACAGACCATATCAAGAATCTTTCGCAATATTTCTTCAGGTAGCGTATCAAACGTAGCCATCGTAATACAATGCCTCGAAGGTGAGGGTTTGGCTGAGTTACTGACGAAAACCGAGTGTCTTGCCTCAGCAACAACAAGTGGGCTGATTTTATCGACCATACGATCTTATCATCCTGCCACTCATCGGTTGGCTGGATTTGGCAACGGTTCTCAAATTCTGAAAGAGTTTTTCTTCAGTAACTGATTGTCTTCTTTCGGCTCTGAATGGGCATGAAGTTCTCAGAGCGGCTCCGAGTTTATCCTTCAGAACGGTAAAGCTTACTTATCTCAAATTTGGTATCGCTGTCGGCTGAGGATAACCAGCTGCCTTTGACAAGTGGCGTCCTGAGATATCATTCGAACACACTCCTACTCAATTCTGTAAACAAGCTCGATGTTTTTTTCTGGAATTTATTCAGCGACTCTCTGCTCCAAAAATGTACCGCCAAGGTCAACCTTTACCACAAGAGCACAGAGAGAAGATCACCTACCGTATACCTACCGAGCCCCAATTTACCACCGATTATCCTGAAATCCATGGCATTTGGCTGGGCCCAAGGAAACTTAGGGTCTCCACTGCAGTCTGCCGGGTTCCATTCTTGGGCATATATGATGACCTGAGAACCGGCATGGACTGAAATGATTGGTACCACTTCCCAAAAGGGAAGGTGGTGGTTGAAGGTCAAGAAGGGATTGGTTCACAACAGATAGGAATGTGGAATGTGACATGTATATCGATAGTACCATTGCAGTAGTTGGGAGAATGGTTCACAACAGATAGGAATGTGGAATGTGACGTCAGAATTTGATGCCTTAAATCTCTGCACAACCGGCTGCAGGGAACTCTGGTCTGCCATGCAGGCGATGTTCTGCCGAGATCACCGTTATTCCGAGAGGAGGATGCAATGGATAGAGCTTGATGTAACGCAAGTCGGGTAATTGCTTGGCAGTCTCCAGCCATCCAATCTGAGCGCTATAAATTGAATAAGGCTGTACTGACACACTCAAGCTCATTGTCCACTCACTGTAAACTCGGACTTTTTGCTGTTGACATCTTCCTGCCTGACGTAGACCCAACAACATAATTTCTCTATGGTTTGACACTTTTCTATCTCTCTCAAATGGATGTCTGCTAGCGATTTTGACCATCTGGTTACGAGTCGAGACCCCCTCATACTGAGCTGCTTCAGGGAGTCCGAGTCATCACGAAAATGTTAGGCGCCAGATTGCTCCAGATGAGGATTATATTGCAATAGCCAGGTACGGTTGTGTATATAATACGTACTTGCAGCTAGATACTCAGTCATAAGGCTATGGCGCTTAATGTTTTCGTAATGCGACATGGCAAGACCTTTAAGAAGAACTGGTCTATCATCTGCGGTGAACCATCAAGCGGGTGTCCAGGGCACAAAGACATCTCTTCAATACTACGGCATGACGAAAATAACAGAAGACGCCCGGGTGATGTATCATGTCGACTGAAAGGCTCTTGAGAAAAACACTGTCTGCCAGTAGGACCTCCCAACCCTTCGCCGATATTTATCACCACATATGAACTGGGATCGAATGTTACGTC
>KQ963432.1:1306-25744 GCA_001563735.1 Leucoagaricus sp. SymC.cos | reverse complement strand
GAGTGTCCTCAATATTGTGTGTTGGTAGTAAAAGTGTGTTGCCACTCTTTAAGACATGAGTCAGTGGTCTTTTTTCTAAGGTATGACATGGAGATGCTAGGGCGCAACCTGGCATGTCGATGATTGAGTTTGGCAGTTAGGTGAACTTTTCGTAAGAGACAGCATGCCTGACCAGGCTTGTCAGGAGCTGTGTTGCAGTTGCACAGGGCGAATTTGGATGGAATGTACCAGAATTCAATTTTATGGAGTCCAGATCATTCAAGCCATGGACGTAAGGCATTAGCGGCGGCTATTGAATGATATTGTCCCTCATGTATGGAAGGATCCAGTAGGCGATGTGATGATGTCAGATGATCAGTGAGAACGACAAAGTTGGTGATATCAGGAAATAAGGATATTGCCTTGCATAGTCCAAAGCGTTGAGAAGCGAGTTCTGCTTCTGAAGAAGTGCAGCGTCCACATGGGATGGTGACGGAGTGGTAGAGGGCACCATTGTGCCAGATTTGAAAGCAAGCAGATGCCTGTAATCGAGAGTCGTTGGGAACACTGCCATCAGTGACGACGATGACAGTGTCATGGGAGGAGTGGGCGGAGAGGGTGCGTGCATCAAGTTTCCGTGAATGGTTTCCAAGTTCTTTAAGACTTGACCTATCAAAATCAAAGAAAGAAAATCGGTCAGAAAAATTGTCTAATAAACGTAAACCAGGATAATTAGCATTGTGTAAAGGAGAAAATTTTTCTTCAACGTTAGAGAGCACATCGTCAGCATCAACCAAAGGACCAACAACCATAGCTCTGTCTTTTTCTGAAAGCAGATCAAGCGATCTGGGATGAGGAAGAGCTCCTTTAGCGTTATCAGCACCAAGGAGAGTATGAATGGGATGGGATTTGTGAAGCGTAGCATATCGTAGACAAGCACGCTTGGCAAGTTTTTTTAGATGAAGGTGTATAGGGATAAGTCCAGCAAGGGACTCGACGCCTCCAGAGGGTGATGTACGAAATGCGCCCGTGATCCAAAGGGCAGCATTACGTTGCATTTGTCGTAACGATTTGAGTTTGTTGACAATTTTTGCTCCAGAGAAGTACCAGAGTCGATATCCATAGGTAGCAAGAGGAACAACACACGAACGATAGAGGAGTCGTTTTTGGTGAGGTAGTAATCCGCGTGTTGAGTTTCCAAGCATTTTCATCACGCAGACGGAGGATAAGGCTTTTGAAGACCAGTAGCGTACATGTTCGTTAAAGGTCAATTTGCGATCGAAGTAAAACCTCAAGTATCGCCAAAATTCTTGGGGTTTGAGGGGTGATGTAGAAGTGAAAGGCGCAAAGCCTAAGTCGATGGAAGGGTTGTCGTCTTTAGGAATCCGAGAGAAGTTGTAGATTTCGGATTTCTCGTGTTCCAGGAGAAGACCGAAAGAGTTTACTAGATTTACAAGGGAGCGATAAGCTGCCTTGATTTTATTGTGGCATTCTCGCCACGATTCGCCTTGAGCTACTATAGTACCATCGTCTACGAAAGACAAGAAAGAAGCGAGTCCAGAATGTTTTCGACTAACTAGGAAGAGTAAAGGGGCCAAGTAACGAGTTTTCTTCGTTTTCTAACCGGGGATAATGCACGGTCTCGAGTCCGACCAATAACCAAAACAGCGGTCGGACCTCATGTGAGTGTTCCGTCAAGCTCTCAATATCTCCTGATTATCAGCTCCAAAACTTCAAGACAGGTCATTTCCAGTCAAGGCAGAACTCAACGAGCATTGATTTCGGGGTGAGTTAGTCAAATAAAACGCACTAGAAGCCGAGTATGAAGAATAGACGCCGCGAGTGTCAGAATATCGGATCTGCTCATCTAGATATCTATTGAGGTCACCAGATAGAGCTAATTGTGGACGCATGGAGAGACCAGACGGTAATATCAATCAGTGGATCAAGTTAAGGAAGGCTATTTCCCCTGTAACCTGATAATCGATAATTACAAGTAACGACACACTGGCAGTGGTACAATATAATCTCAGAATTAGGAAGCATCATTTGACTCCCCGCACACCAATAAGGCTTCATTTGATAACAGGCTACAAGAGAAGTAGCACCATTGTTGCTCAGGTGAGGGATTTCATCCAGTGATCAAGGGCTTTTATGCCCCAAGGCCTCCACCTCAAAAGTTCACTGCTGGGTATGCCGTTCATATTCAACAGAAATGTTAACTACTGCACCTTGGCTCCCGGATGTCTCCTCGGGAGTCTTTTCCGTTATCATTGACGTTTCTCTGGAGATTCGTTTGGAACAGGCCGCTTCATTAATACCAAGTTCTCCTCTCAACCCTTCATAGAAGTCCCGTGTCATACCAGCTGTTTCTCGTGCTTCCACATTGAATGGGCCTTTCACTTCGCCTCTCCAGCCCTTTCTGACCTCCTCCCTGAAAGTCTTAACCACTCCCTCATCCTCGCGAGTGATACCTTGCTGCTCACATACCCACATAAACCAGCGGTGACCAGCGGTTACGTGCGTGACTTCGTCCGCATGGATGATTTCCATTATTTTGACTGTTTCTATATCCCCTGCACGACGGAAGCGTTCGATGGTTCCTGGATTGACGTCAAGTCCCCGTGCTTCGTGTACTAGATGAATGATGGCGAGACGAGAACGAAGAGAATGAGCCGTAGTTGTGGCTGAGTCCCACAGAGAAGCATGGACTGGCATACTTCCGTAAGGCGTTGAGGGGGAAATGGCGCTTAATCGAGACGTGAGGAGAGAACTGGCCACATAAAGGTACATATGTCAACTTGGTCGCCTGAGAAAGCTGCAGGGGAAACATACAAGTGTTTTGCTTCGTCAAGAGCCATCTTGGTGAAGTCGTGGAAAAAGGCAGAAGGTATGTCGGGATACGAGGGCCCAAATCGAGCCATGATGTCCCAGCTAGCGAGGGTGGAGTCAGATATCGTCTGTTGGAATATTACAAGTGCGACTCCACTCACGCCAAGTCAATGCTTTTCGAAACGTGCCTGAGTTAATAAATTTCAATTTGAGGTTAGTAGGTACACTTACGCCCATTGTTCGATGTTAGCTAAAGCATGCAGCATGACTGCCCTATTCTTCCTGTTCTTGACTTTCGCGGGATCAGCTTTCAAGTTACGTGTCCATGATGCATCACGAGAAGGTATGTCGGGTGGTCTGGGAGCATTGGCGGACTTGTGGCCGATGGAGCTGAGTTTTCCAGTTCTGAAGAGATGTACAGCGTGTTTGGTCCGTTCAACCTACATCGACTGACGTGAGCGAAGATTCGATACTTCAAGAACAGCGCTGCGGCATTTGTGTGTACCTTTAAAGTAGGATTAGGCGTGTTAAGGACAAGGACTGCCCATTGTATGAGAGTTCTCGGTGGACTGTCGGGCGGAACCACAGGTTCTTCATCGATGGGTAATGTAGCCTCATTCAAGGTGTTATTAGGGTTGTCACTCGGACTAGAAGATGAAGCAGGTGGCGGATCAGCAAATTCTATTTGTACGGAAACTCGGTCAGCGAGTGTCATGGCCGAGCAATTAGCGGGTAATAACAGCGCACCTTCAGAAACGGGGCGTAGCTCTACCAAACGCCATCCGAATCCTTCTTCAGGTGCCTCAATTGAGACAATCTCCACACCTCTAGGATCCATCCTCACGTGTACAGCAAAAGTGCAAGCTTTCAGTCCTGTTTCGCTCTTCCCCGTATGCAAATCAAAATCGTATCTACCCATATTTTTTATCAGGCTTTCCAGGATTTGAAAACAGCGGTATTTGGCTCACCTGTGCCAGGGGCAGACGGCAACCACGGAATTATCGCATTCCTCTATTTCGGCATGGGACATATCGGCCCCTAAGTGTGGACAGCTCGCTTCCATGGCGTAAAGTTGCTTGGAGTTTGTATTGAGTCCGTAGGAAGGGTCAGGTGCCTTCGCTGTTCCATCAACATGTGTCTCGTCCCCACCGTGACCATGAACATTCTTTGAGTCATCTTCTGCTGTAGACAATCTGAAGAGTATAAGGGAACGATAGTGCCCTTCTCGCGATCGCAGCGTGAGCAAGAATCGAAAATGGCTGAGAAGTTGCTCCAAGGGTACAATTCTGATGATTGAAGAGGATAAATGCCCTCAAATTAGCGGTTCTGCACGATGAGCACATGGGCAGGACGAACTCAAGTAGCTCAACCATAATGGTCAGGCGTTGATTTCGGTGAGGGAGTGTGCAATACGTTCAATTCAAGAAAATAACTGATGCCCCTTGGTGAGCCCGGCAAGTCGCGGGCCGCTTCATCTATGATCACCAAAAATTAGAGTACATGTCATTTTGCGTCTATTGTCCACGTATCAGTATTAAAAGCAAGCTACACTTAAACCACGAATAATCCATTTTATGCGGTACATATCGTTCCAGCAAAATTCCGAAAAAAGGGAAAAAGTCACGAGGGGTGCTAATCATAGCATTGGCACCTGAACAGTTTGGAAGGCATTAAAGCTTGGGTGCAGAGCATGCGGCATGGCCACGCCTTGATGCTGGTGTAAGGCAGGGTGATAAGCAGGTTGCGGTTGTGACTGTGGTTGTGACTGGTGTCCCATCCCATGGGGTGGCGAGGGTGAGGGATCAGGTGTCCAAGAGAATCTATCATAGGGTTCAACGTTCAGCACGTCGACGAAAGGAGAGACATGGGCTTACCCTGGCATCATCATATTCTGCCACCATGAAGGATTCTTGATAGCTTGCATGGTTGCAAGCATTTCCTCATCAGGTGAATAGCTACCATCCAAAACAGCGAGTTCCATATCCGAGCCGAAGTGGATGGGTCCTGTGCCCGCATTGTAGGTTGCTTCGGGGCGATAGATGGGAGTCTGAAGGTTTTGTGCCTGAGGTTGCCCGCCGTTTGGGTTGTAGTCAAGGTCCTGAGCGGATTGCATCGCCGGTTGGGGTTGCGGCGCGACGGAGAACGTGTTCATCGAGTTTGGGGGTATCTCGTTCTGATTTGGCTGTTGATTCGGTGGGTTGGGATGAAGGCGGCCAACAGTTGCACCATCGCGGCGGTGGCGAGAAAGCAGGCCAGCCAAGAACCTTGCGTAAAGTTTAGGGGTATGCCTATCATCTATCGCAATCTTGAGGGAGCTGAGTGTCTGAATTAGACGTCCAATCAGCTCGAAGATGCCGCTCTCCTGTTCTTGGCTCAAAAGTGAAGCAAATTCGGGTCTCAAAAGCTGATCACCAGGATCAGTCATTGTAGATTGAGTTCAGGGAAGTGCTCACCTTAAGAAGGAATGCTGACGCAAAGGAAGCGAACACGAAATGACCTGTGACATATCTTTAATTCACGCGCCAGACTTCTGAAATAGGGGAAGTGGCCCACCATCTGGAGAATAGCGCATGTACCCGCTTGGAGCCAGCCCGTCAATCATATTCTTGATTACAGATTTAGCAGCTTCCAAACACTAGTATCGAAATGAACATTTGTAGAGGAGGTCGTGGAGCGAACAGACCTTTGTGAAGAACACTTGATCACTGCGCTCAATACCCCTTTGGAACGCGTGTTGAAATCCAAAGGAGAACATAACAAGCCGAGAATATCCGACCAAGCTGCAAAATGCATGAACGGCCAATCAACGAGGATTCAATTTCTGGCAGGAGCTTACAATGGCAGCAGCGAACAACGGAGAACACAGCTAGGGTCTGGAAAAACGTCATCACGCTTTCGGTCGTCCAGCTAAATATGGTCGTACCGTTTGGGTTTGAACTTTCTTCAAACCGCTTCAACCACTCATTATGGTATTGCGTCAAAGACTCATCGTGCTTCATCGTTATCTTTCGGAAATCAACGTTCTATGTATATTTTAGTCAACGTATCGGACAACGTGTTTGTGCAGCCACATACCTTGTTCAGGCCACTCGGGGCTGAGGGATCGCTGAAGATCTCGTCATGGAACTTCGCTACTATTTGCAGAAGCGCTGAGTAAGCGCAGAGATGGACATCGTGCTGGCAAGATATCAGAATCAGAGAGCTCGAAGTTCAGCTGAAAGACATACTGGAAGATTATACTGTGACTTCATGTACCACTCCCGCGCGTTCCGAACAATACTAGAAAGATATTCAGACAACTCTTCCCAGGCCACGGGCTTAAACCTACTAGTCTTCCTTGATGGTCGAAGGCTTGCCAAACTGAGTGGCCGTGGAACGATCCAAGTTGAAGCAAATCATCCAGACTCTCGCCCGGTTGAGTGCCTCACGCTCTTCTTTCTCATTCTTCGGCCTAGTATTCGACATGTGATGGAGGTTGAGATCCGTTGCGATACTTGAGAAATTTGATCAGAATCTTGTGAAGTCTCGGCATCAGAAAAACATACCGGATAGCGAGACCGGTGTATAACCAACTGCGATCTTCTTCCCATCTCCTCGCTGGCACAGCATAAATGCTCATGAGGATGTAAGCTTGACATAATTCCACGGATTTCCAGCCATCAATCAAAGCATTTGCAGCCGAATGCTTCGCAAAGTGCATCGCGATAGGGTATATTTCTGACTTCTCCACATAATATCTTGAAGAAATCGCGCATACTGGGGGATATGTTAGGGAAAAGCTAAGCAAAATCAGATTTCTAATGGAGACGAACCAACTGTGAACAAGAATGGACATCGGGCGAAGGTCGAAGCCGGGGTATGTAGGACGGGGTCCAGCAATGAGATAAATGGCTGAGAGAATTTTCAAGTCAGAGAGTTTGCCATCACTCATTCGGGGTAACTCACATTGACATATTTGTAGAATCTTAGCACCAGAAATTATCAGACGAAGAAAAAGTTTCTCTGAAGTAAACTTACATATCAAACAGGTTTTGAACATCGTCCGGATTGACTAATCCGTGAACCAATATTTCTGGTGGGCTATGTTGCTCAATAAGCAAAGCCCTGCGATTCAGGTCGAAAGCGGGGCCTTGATGAATATCAGCTTCAGTGAAATAATTGCGCTCTGAAAATCCGAGGAACATACCTGGCATGAAGTATGTTTCATTGGCTACCCCCTAGAGGCAAGACAGGTCAAATTGAATCTAGATCAAAGACGAGAAGAGAAACCTACGACGTTATCGTCATTCAGATCCTCATCTGTGATACCCACGTCGTGTGCTCGTTCCTTCTTCCCTTTGACATTGTTATTGTCAATGCTCAACTTCGCAATCAAACCCAATGGAACATGTGCGTCGGGCAGGGAACTCTGTATCTTCTCTGCTTCACTTGAATTGGCATCGCCCTCCTGCTCTTCATCTTCAGGGGCAACCAGGCCAATGTTGGGTGTCTCCGATTCACCATCAGACTCCGCTTCTTCCTTGTTCCGAAGCTCAGTGAAAATATTAGGAGTTCCCGCATTACTTGCTTCGGGAACACTAGATTGGAGGCGATCCAACCAAGCCAGAACATTACGATTATTCTGATCGGATGGAGAAGTGGCCATGCGGTACGAGGCAATCGACAGTGGAGTCGCAAGATAGGGATTATGGAGCTAACAACATGTCAGAAGTGGTGAGTGCGGCGACACGTAGAAGGTATACCTGTTTGAGCAGGGATTCAATTATTGCATCCTTCTGTCTAATCTGCGCCAGGAGGTACTCGCGTTTGCTGAAAGCAGACTCCGATCGTAAGTGAGAGTCCGGGAAGGGAGGTATATATGACACAGAGGATGACAACGATGACGAAGAGGGGGAAGATGACGTAGATGAGGAGCTCGAAGTAGAGGACGAAAGGGACGATGATGAGGATGATCGATGCAGCCGAGGCATCTCTTACAGTAAAAGGGGCTTTGAGATGAGGATAGAAGCAAAACTTGTCGTCTTTAAGACGTTCGGAATAAAGTACGAAAACCACGATACCCGTAGAGGATCCGCAGCAAGCGGGAATAAACTGGAACGTTGCGCACCCAAGAGCCGACAGGTCGACAAGACGGAAAAAAAAAAAATTCCTAGAACATGAGACATTAGTACTCACTTTGGTGCGGTCCGCGGTTTACGACCTTCAACAATGCAAGCGTGACCTCCGGCTTTGCATCTCTTGCAAGTGTTGTCGTTCCTCGGAAAATCACATTTCATCTGATGCTCGGGTCAGTATGGTGTGTAAATTAAATTGCAAATGGGAAAGGTGCGTTGGTAGAGCGCATACGGCGAAGCACCGTTAACACTCAAGATTGATGGGCCTATCGGAAGGATAAGATGTAGGAACCCGTAAAAGCCCCAAGCCCAAATGTCAGAAACGATAGGGTAGGTGGAGAGCTATCAGACTCCGATTGCTCGCCCATCAGACGTGAGACCACCACCACAATAAAAACAGAGTGATAGAATGCTGCGGGTGCTTCATTGAACTGCCGTTGACGGTGAAATCACTAACCTTCAACTTCTTGCAATGCTTGCAAGCACCAGGTCTTTTGGAGCCGACCGATGTGTCATGGTGAAGCCCAGGGCACGAAGATCCGTTGAGATTGACCGTAGATTGATGTAGTGAAAAAACGGGCCGATTAAAGTGCGTGGAATGAGGCGCGGCATGGATGTTGTTCGGTAGGGTATTGGCACCGGGCGGACAGATGAGTCGGAGAGGCGGTGCAGAAAACACCGGAATCGTCCGAAGCCGAACAAATGGCCCACCGCATATGGAGTCGCAAAATAAGACGTTGAAGACCAATCATCGTTTGTCCGAGCAATGATATTATGAAGTGAATGAAGGGAAAAAAAAAGAGGTTGGGTTGAGAAAGCGTTGATCCCAATGCATGGGAAAATATTTGTTGATTGCAAGTGCAAATATTTGTCCCAATTGACGGATCAGTAAGTTCGGGAATGAGATAGGCAAGCCGTCCCGATCGCATTGTAACATATTTTGCCGGAGCCAAGTAGACGAAGACACAGCAGATAATGTGGGTGTTGTCGGTCCACGGATAATTGTTGTTGCGTTGATGCAGATGATGATGCCATTGGTTTGAGGGGAACGGTGAACGATAGTCTCTGGTCAGAACATAAAGTAGCCCCCGACGAGCAAAAAAGTACGTACAGTCTCTGCCCCTTTACCGTCTTTCCCTCCGCTGTCATTACACCCAGGCCCGCCAGTCCAACCTCGATGCCTCCGCCGAACTCGCCTTCTTCGCCGTCACTTTCTCCCTCGGTATCCCCTTCCCCAGTAACGTAGTTCCCCTCATGATCACGTTTTCGACGTTTCGTGCTAGGGTTCACACCTTCCAAAGATTGAGTCTGCGGGGACACGTTGACATATCTAGACTGTCGCTTAGGCGCTCCCGCTGTCGTGGCAGACTTTTGGGAACTTCGGCCAGCCTGGGAAACACCGCCACCTGACCCACCACCGTTTGCCTTGGGAGACGGTTTTCCGGTGCCACTATTCGTGTGTGATTGATCAGACGTGGGTGAATCGGAGGTCGACGGTTGTGATTTCGGTTTATAATGTTGGATGTTTAGTTGATTCGTTGTATAAGGACCACTTGAACCTTGATTGTACTTTCGGGTAGTTGGTTCTTTTGGATTGTTCACAGATTGCTGAGAGAATGAGTGGGCGGCTGACGGGCGCTGCTGATTTGGAGGAGAAACGCTTTGCGCCTGCTGTGGTAGAGGGTGCCGTTGATGTTGGGGTGAGGGCGTCATCGGTTGGGACTGCGAGATAATTGCGTGTTGAGGTTGTGTCGCGATCGTTGGGCGGCTGACGGGCGCTGCTGATTTGGAGGAGAAACGCTTTGCGCCTGTTGTGGTAGAGGGTGTCGTTGATGCTGGGGTGAGGGTGTCACCGGTTGGGAGTGCGAAATAATTGCGTGTTGAGGTTGTGTCGCGATTGCGAGGTCTGGAAGGTGTTGCCTTGGCTGCGGTGGATCAGTTTTTTTTCTGTAAATGGAATCGGGGTATGTACCTGCTGTTGTTGCTGGTAAACCTGTTGTTGTTGGTTCTGCGGTTGAGGCTGCAGATCAGGTGTATTTGTGTATGACTGACGGACGGGGTCAGGGGTTGAGTGTTGATAAGGGTGTCGAGAATCGGGTGTTGACACCGGTGTCGTTGCGTTAATCAGTGTTGAAGAGTAATAGGGGTTGTAGAGCGCGCCCTGCTGCTGCCGATATTGACTTGTATTAGGAGGAGTAACGGTGTCCGCGATAGACTCGGGGTATCCAGGCGTTGGGTAGTTTTGAAGGAGGTTGACGTATTCGCCCATATTGCGCCCATACTGCTCCTGTTGGTTGTAGCTGTCGATCCACTGCTGATATGGCTGACTATCAGCATCAACCTGTTGGTGTGAATTGTTCGGGTCATAGAAAGTCGAAGTCGGGCCAATCATGCTAGACGAAGCAGCAGGGCCCGCAGCAGGTTGTTGAGGAAACGACGAATTAGAAAGAGTTTGAGCAGTGTAGAACCAGTTGTTCGCCTCGAGGGAGGGAGGGAGCCCTTGAACGCTCTGGCCTGTGCCTTCAATATGGTCAGTTGAGATAGTGCTTCTCGGGGATCTGGACGACACACCCAAAGAACCGGCTCCCAGTTGTTGGCGTGAGTGGCTGCCTTCGTGTCGAGCATTAGGATTTTGAGTGTTCAAGGAGTTACTTGAGCCGGAGACACTGGCTCCTGGGCCTGATGTGTGCATGGCTGCCAAGGCGGTCACAGTCTAGGAATAAGAATAAGTATAATGGGTGGTCAGACAACCTCTGGGGCATCGAATACATCAAAGCATACCGATGTGGACAGGGAGCAAATGGCCGAGTGATCTCGGAGGATGTTTGGTACCGATGAGTAATGGGAGCGGCAAGGGGACGTATTGAATTTCTCTCACTTGTCAATGGCCTATGCCGGCGCTCTACGAGGCAGGCTCTTATACCAGTCAAAATTGGGTCAGCATCCCATTCAGCCGACCTCGGTGGGGATTTCGTTTTAAGCCAAGAAAGTTCTAAATACTGATCATCCTGATCCAATCATTTCACTGAATCCCTCACAAACACCCTGTCTTCCTCTGATCTCTGAGCCCGATTTGCAGCTGGCCTCAAAAGAATGGCCTTCTGGTCATCCTCGAAGGCCATTCTTCTAAGCCCTTCAAAGATACGAATATCACTAATGATAGTCAGATACGGCCTGCCCGATTCGCCAAGTGCTTAGCGCTTAGCATTTATCATGGACCCTGGACAGCAACTTAGACTCATCAAAACAAATAAACATACAGTACAAATCACCACACCACAAAAACATGTTAAATTGAATGGCCAATACCTTGCTTCCGACATGTCTTCTAGTGCAATTGACGCTCTCCAGCAGGGTAGACGGTGGCAGGCTGAATCACGCGAAGGCTTCTTCCGCTCCACAAAAACATCCGTCCGATTGCCCGAGGCTAGTGGCGACTTGTCTCAGAATATTTTTCATCTCTAGCATTCCGAGTTGGGTGAGACGGAACACGTGGCGGAGTAGGTAGTGTGTCCCCATCTGTCTCCATGGTCCCTTTTGGTCCCTTTGGGCAGAATCCAGGAGTCCCAGCCGTGATCAGGGAGGTCGACGCACGAGGGGGAAAGCGCCCGTGGAGCCAGATCAAAGAACCCTCCGTCGAGAACAACTCAAAAGCCCGAGTCACAGAGCGTAAGCTCTACATATATTTTTTATTTAAATCTGATTATGGCAGAAACCGAAACCCGCGTGACTGCACAAACGTGGACGTCCCATTTGATGGTGATTTACCGTGTTTCCCGTCCTCGCCGGACAGAGGGAGCAACATCTGGGAGTCGGAGCTCTCAGGAAGAACCGACTTTTCCAGTCACGAAGCTCCCTTGTTTATACACGAACACATCGAACGGGCCGATCCCTGAATCCTAATCCACTTCTTTACCTGGTATAATTTACTCAGGTGGATGTCTTTGATTCGAGACGAAACCGCTTGAAGCCAATTTGGCTGGCAGCATTCACAGGGATATTGGGTCTTTTTATATCACTAGAGGGACACATGAGAACAATGATCCTGATTGAATGGTGTGAAACTAAGCGCTCACAGAGCCCTGATTCCTCTACGATTTGAAAATCAGTTCTTCCGGGTGGCAGACATAAGTTAGACTCCCAGGCTACATTAGTATAAGAACAATGACTATGATTATCGCTCGAAGTTTGCATCGTAATTATCTCTTCCGTTATCACACACGCTATGTCAAACGTAAATCCCATTGCGCTAGCGAGTATGGGGATGGGATGTCCACTTGCCCAGATAACTCGCTTCTACCACCACACCCTGTCCTCCTCTCACGTCACGCTCAAAGCTGGAAATCCAGCTGACCCTCAAAGTTCCCGACCAAGGTCATGCCTCAATCAGATTAGGTTGTCCGATCATACAGCGGTCCCCGTAACTGAAGAGAATATGCTCGAAATGGACAATAGCCGCTCTTCTACCTCACAGAAAATGAGCTAAGCAACTCAATATCTACCTCATTAGCCTCCGAAATCCATTTAACCCAGTCGAACAGACAGACCATCTTCCGTTCCATCTGTCACTTCGGCGACCAGTGTGTCTATGATAACCGACAATACATTATATTCTATGAATAGGAATAGTAAATACTATACATCAGGGCAAAAGGCGCGTGTTCGTTAATACGCTACTACTCTACATGTAGTACCAGAGGTCGGCGGGGAAGGCTGTAAGGTGCTCCTATACAAATATCCTGGGTCACCGATACCTATTATTTTAGCTCGTACGGTATAGCTTCCCTGAGTTCCAGACATCCAATTCACCGCTGGCCCCTATGAAACCTAGGTATGACTTTTGTTTCGAAAAATGGAGTTCTAGACCGGAAATGACTTGGACGAATTGAGTGTTTCAGCACGAATTTTTCTCTTGGGCTTACTATCGCAAGGGGCGATAGACGTTAGTTGAGCGTCTAAGAAATGTGAAGAATCGTGGGAACTTGAACTTGTCCATCAGTGCGTCATCAATTCACGAACCCTTCCGGTCTTCCTTTGCAATCCCTTTGAGTTCAAAAACTCCAGAAGCGTCAGCTCCTCCGATCGTGACTATGTATTACAATTCGGTATGTTCTTCAACATAAAACTACATACATGTTGACAATGCATGGTCAATAGATGACCCCCAATTAAATACCTTTTTCGTGTCCATCATGAAGTTCGTGAAATAATCCACTCAATTTTAAAATCTCCACGGTCCTCTCGCTCCCGTTGATTCTGCCAACTTCGTGGAGTTCGTCATTGACTCTGTCCTTTGACGTACAGATGGCGCCGATGAAGGAGCAAGCTTCAAAGTCACCTTAACAGGTGTCTCTACGTTTTCATTTTGCCTGGAGGGTGAAACGACCAGCGTCTCGGGATTACCGAAAAACAGGGGATTGAAAGAAAAACCAGCATATGGCGCTGTGTTAAGCTTCCTGAGAGGCATGGATTGTCTTCGTGATAGTCGTTTCTTCTCCGCCGACACATCCACGGACTTGGTGTCTGGGGCCAGGCTCGGCCGTTGCCGTCGGGATGTCGCAGGTTTCGTCTGCCAATGAGGCATTTCTTGCAGGGAAACGCATGTCGTGGAAGACATTGTGGACACGCCTTCGTCGACCTCAAGATCGTCAATTTCCGTCCCATCAACTGATGATGAGGAGCTGGATAATAGTACAGATCCGTGATCAAAGGCGTCCCCAACCAAAGTCGAATCTCCATCTCCAAATTCAAACTCCTCGATCTTCTGGCGACTGCGTTCGAGCTCCTCGGAGAGTGATTGTTCAAGATCATTTGAAACTTCTTGTTCCATCAGCCTAGCGTGTCTCTCCAACTGCAGCTGCTCGTTCTCTCTCGCCAGTCGACGGTACTCCTTCAACCAGTCTCCCTGGACCTCTCTCATCTCTCGTTCATGTTCCTCCTTCATCCCGAAGATCGCCTCCTTGCTCTCCCGAAGCTCTTGCATCAACTCCATGACAAACTCCTCAATCATCGCCTCCTTCCTCACGTCCATAGCCATTTGCTTGGCCGCGTGTGTAATAGCGGCAAGCCGAGCGCGCTTGTTCCTCTCTCCCTCAGCAGTGAGCTCCTGTATCTGCTTCTCCAGCTGCCATACCCGATTTGAAAGCAATAAACGATCACAGAAGGACTTAAACGCATTTGAGCGCTTCGCTTTCTCAATGGCCCTGATGGAAGCTCGAAGCTGTCGTAGTTGTCGCTCCTGCTTCCATACATGATTCATGTATAGGAGGTGCTCGCAGAAGGTCACGAACGCTCCTGAAACGTGCTTCTTGTCTAAACCGTCTTGAAGTACAATCGAGGTGGAGGGATTGAGGAAGAATTGGCAAGAGGAGAGGTTTTGATGGCGAGAAGGAGTAGCTGAGGTTCCGCGGGGAAGGGATCGTCTCTTGGGAGAGGAAGGGGGAATAGAAGATGTCCTCCGGGGACACTGTTGCCAATCGCTTGACTCCACCATCCCGACTTCCAGCTGCTTGAGATCTTCGAGAAGTTTTCGGGCGCTCAAAGCGAGTTCTTTGGCACGAGTGCTGGGAGACGCGATGGTAATTGCTTGTTTTGTACAAGCCATCTTATAATGTCTACAGTCGTTGCGATGGCGGGAACAAAAATGAAAGAAACGATACAAAGGAGAACAATGTGTTCTCCAGCGACTATGGTCGGTAATGTCAACAGGTGGGCTCTTCGTTATCTGGGAACACATCGGGGTGAAAACTTACAAAGAATGCGAGGTAACGCTTGTTGCGCGATATAGAATGAAGAAAGATGGAGGACAGGGGTCGACAATGCCTGCTATTAGTACAACATCGACAAGTCAGAGAGGCACATGGATGCCTCGCGTGCGTGTGTACTAGTGTAATCATTTTTACCTTCGTCGTTCTCATTTATCTGGTGTTTCACGGCCTCAAGGTCAGCATAACCCCAACATGCGCCATGCCTGCCTCATGCCATGAGGCAGGCAAACGCCCACTACTATTCCGAAGGTCACATGACTCAAATTATTGCCCATTGCCCTCGTGAGTCGTAAGGCTTTGAGTTTTCGAGGTCCTCCAACGGACTTTCCGTTACCTCGCTGATTCGCCTCAATTTGACCTTCATTCAATTCAAGGTTGAGTGGATAACACCACATCCACCAAGAATCTGCCCTGAGAGTATCGCTTAACGTCAATTATGGCCATTCCCAAACAGAAAGTCAATGGTTTACCCTTCTTGACCTGATGAAGCGGAACATTGTCGGGACAAAAACAACTCATAATTATGATAGTGACGTGGATACTCTCTGCTCTACGAGGCGCCCAATAACACAACAGAGCCAGCTGCGGAAAACAATAAACTAGCGCCCATTAATCTAACATTCAAAATGAGGGCTTCAGCCTCTCCAAATAGCCGGCCCAGGGTACTTAATGCCAGTGTTAGAATAGTTCTGAGATGGAACGAGCAGGAGCGCACTCACAGTGTAATTTGTAGGGACTGGCCAGTAGATATTGAGGGCAACGCTCTTATCTTTGAAATTGGGTTAACGACAATTACCCTCTCTTCAAATTCGTAACTTGTACTTACCTCTCTGAGGGATGTAACCCGGAATCGAAACCTTTGATGGATTTCCAGAACCACCGTTCGTGACCTTGATTTGAGCACACGAAACGAAGATTTCAGGTGTACCAGGCTGATGGAGACCCATTTGCTTAGCGCGAACTAGATACTAGGGAAGTACGTGGTTATCAGATAAGTGCGCGAAGGACAGATGAATGGCGCTTACCTCTCCTGAAGGAGTGTTCGAGGGAATGGTGGTAATGAGAGATTTTTGATTCAAGGAAGTGAAAGTGAATGGGTTGAAGGTAGCACCCCACTCAGCAATCTACGGCGCGACGGATCAGTCCTGTTTTTCCCTATTGCAAACCGAGGATAATGGCTCACCTTGAACCATCGTTGACCGCTCCCATCCCAATCAGCTGCACTTCCGGGAGCTTGCCCCAGGTAGATAGCAGCAGACCAGCGTGATAAATAGTCGCGTCAAGCTAGAACCCAATCTTGCTTCCAGCAGCCATGGAAACAGTTTCACCAGCAGGGGAAGGGTTCACGTTACAAACGATATCGGTGCCCGAGGCGTATTGATGAACGGGTGAGCTGTTCTGGGGCTGACGCACGGCCTGCGTGGACGTCTTCGTATCCGCAATCAAGGTCTTGAAAATGTCTAAATTACCGATTAATCCGGCGGAGCGAGTCTGGGTAAACGAGAATACGAACAATGGGCAGACGCAGTCCGGAAAGCGAGAGCAAGACCAACGAAAGCGGCGAGCCTCATTATAAAGATGAAACGAGAGAAGCGAGTAGAGAGTTGGGAAGGAAGAAGGGAATGGGGTGAATTTCTGAGGGACTTGCTTTCTATAATGCCTCCAGATCGAATCCGGACTCCGCAATTGAAAGCAAAGCCTTCCGCCTTGAGGCTCTCAAGAGCACAGATTCGCAAAAGTGATCCGCCCGGTTTCAATGATTGGAGGAAAACTGGGTGGAAATGTGTGGAAATTCTGTTACTCCCCCTGACTCGTGCAGGATCACAATAGCCAGGATTTGCGGGACAAAGGCGTCCAAGCGCTCTCCCAGCTTACAGGAGGAAAGGTCTTCGGCGTCGTGACACCATATGCAGTTTTTCATGGTTTGGAAAGAGACGTGGATGCATTGCCGTTTACGAGCGACGGACCCAAGGGCTTCACACTTGCAAGGAGTAATAACGTAGTAATGGCTCATTTCGTCTCGTATCCGTGGCTCGATCACATCCGCTCGAAATTTGTGGCTCGACCTCAAGCAGGCAAGTGCTTCGTCGTTGGTGCATATCCAATGTTTCAGCTTCCGAACAGCAAACCAACCCACGTAAACGATTCGAGCCTTCCTCATACGCTCCACGTGCCAAGAACCCAGCATTTTCCGCGGAAACCGGTGACACTTGAGCGAGGAGATTCAGCAGAGACTTAGAGAGCCTGCGGTTGCGATGTCGTGGATGAGGATCCGTGCTTGTGTAGAGGAAATCTGTGGAATGCTGCTCGTATCGTTAAAACAAGGAGGCAGTTGCATGTCCGGACTGACCGTTAGAACAACAGTGTTGGGTGCGTGTGCGTGATTCTATGGCGGGGCTACGCTAGCTTTTCCAGTCTTCATCTACAGCGTATGCATAGCGGTATGTCGCTGTTTCGACGACTTAAACTTAACATGTATGAAGGCGGTAAACATCTTGGGTACGACTGCCTTTGTTTAGCTGCATCAGTAATTTTCAACCTTTCCAAGAATTCAAAGAAATCAGTAGGAACGTACCGAGGGAAGTAGATTCCACATAGTTCTGTGTTATATGAATGGAGACTTTGGGCTAGAGGCAACGTTCTGATAGCACAGCGAGGAGTGTATGAAACCTGCAGAGGCTGCGTTCTCGAACTTCTCGTGTGTAATCACGCGTCTGCCAACATGCTCGTGACCACGTCCGTGACCTCCAGCTTCAACTGGCCTTTGACCAGCCTCCGCTAAGTGTGCCGCCGTCATCCTCACAGGAAAGACATTGGAAGAGTCTGACCGCGGGGTTTACGGCCTCTGAGATCAGCCTTAGGTCTCATGGAACTCCTCCTGTCGCCTTACTCCGCGAAATAAGCCCCATTGGATGTTTTCTGGTGCAATTTCCGACTGATGATTTTGCTCGACTTTGGAGTCCTGTTCCCCTAGAGTCAAGGAGTAAATGATCAAACCAGGTATAATAACCGGCGGCCTGCATTTCTGTAGTTGCGGAGCTTTCTGCTCTGAGCGTTGACAACGAAACTAGACGACAAGACATGGCACAAACGTAGATTTCGGCACGATAGATGCTGGCGGTTTGATTGTGCCTTCTGGTGACTATTGCAAGCAAACGAGTTCCGTAAAGATTACGATGTCAACTTGTCGATCACCAGGATAAGGGAAAACGATGATACAAACCCGAACTGAGGAACCTTTGTTCTTGAAAAGACTTCGAAAAGTCCATTGCACGACAACTGTTTGCCCTGAAGAATTCCATAAAATTTGGCTCATTAAAGGAGCCGAAGAGGACCCCTTTCTAGCCTTCAAGATCTTGATGTTATGAAACATGTGCTACGGGACGATCATGGGAGTTGACCATCAAGGCCATTTTATCAGCAGAAATCGGGGTATAAAAGAATCTCGTGATCACTTTGGCGCGAGACTGGGAGTTCGACGTGAAAGGAAAGGGTGGAAATGCGTGGAAGTTGCATGCAATTCACGATATAACGCTCGGGGCGGCTGAGGAGAACCCAGCGGAAGGGCGTGGAATGTTCGCGAAATGAGGTTGCGATAATCTCTAGGAGCTCTTGTTGGGAATCAACGTCTTCACACTCGTCAATCTCATCAAGTATAACGACGAGGGCTCTGGCTCAGTCTGGATGTGTGATATGCAGTTGTTGGAATGGTTCAACCAAGAGGTAATGAAGTTGTTTTGGGAGTCTTTTCGTGAGGATGGTGGAGTCTTTTCGGATCTTTCCATAGATTATTTCGGCGTAGGCCTCTAGTTTGGTGGCAAGTTGATACGCAACTGACGGGAATATGTGGTTTGGCTTGTTCCTCTGGTTTGGTCGAGAGATGAAGACGGCTGCGACCAAGGTTTCCTTTCCAGCAAAGATCTCAGCGCACGACTGTGCCACAGCTGACTTCCCCACGCCAGCTGGGTCATGCATCCACAGCAAACGCTCACAGCGCCCATCCAGAGTGCCTGCACCCCATTCAGTGATCGTCTTGATATACTTTTGGCGAGTGCCCAAGTGGCATCGAGGCGGATTTTTGCGGGCGAAAGAATCATGGAAAGCATCGGACATCGATACTTTGAGGAGCTCTCTTAACCCTGAATCAAACATCAGCAGCATGACTCTCGGGATGTTCGAACCCCATTTCACCTGAGCCTGGGCCCAAGCCAGCTACGTTAACTACATAGGAACTGTAGACAATTTGGGAGTTTGAAATCGTGAAGTCGTGTGCGTCTTGGAGAATCCAACCGGAAGACATGAATGATGGTCGACGGGAAGAGTTTCCCCGCCAATTAAGTGCCACATCGTGCATGTCTGATGCATTCGTGACTTCGTCACTCTAGATACCCTTGTTAGGTTGTTTGGGCATTTGTTGGCTTTCGAAGGCTTTACCTAGCTCTCTAGTAGAATATAAATTACGGTGCAATCCTCGCGTGAAGAGCAACGAGAGGCTGCACACAGCGCTCAGGTGTGTTCATGGTCTTTCCTTGAAGCTTGAACGTTCATGAACGTTGAATGCAGGTCATGATGCTATGCGAGAGGCGGGACGCATGGGAGAATTTCAGACTCAAAATCACCATATTGCTTCCTTCCTTTCCCACATACCACCATCATCGTTTTTCTCAAGTGGTATTTTGCATACTCAACAAACTACAATATACAAAGTTATGGGTGATAGTAGTAGAGAAGTTAAGGCAAGAAGTGGAATAGGTTCCATGTTCAGTATTGTGAAGAAGCGGTTTGATACATGTGCTGGGTGGCCAGTGATGGTTGTTGACATCCAAGCTACTGAAGCTTCATTAAACCAGGCTACTGGGGCTGATGAATGTGATTCTGAATATGAGTCTTCATCTGAGGATGAAATGGAGACTGAACCCTCCAATGACAGATGTGGTTGTTCTACAACTCGTCCTTGTATGGCAGTTCCATCTCAAGCTCCTTCTAGATGCAAGCAAAACTCTAGGTCCACTTCCCCTATCCCTGCTCGACACCTTTCTATGTCATGCACTCATACACCTCCTCCCAACTAGTTAGCTCTCAAGCATGAGCCATCTACCCTGACAGGTTGTAGTTTCTATGACAACTCTTTATATTCTGTGACTTCTAAAGACATATGTCAAGCCAATGTTTGAAAGGTTCATGAAAATGTTCCTGTCCTATCTCCCATTCCCTCTGCTCTTCGAGAACACTCCACTAATTATGAGGTGGTCAACTCTCTTGATCAACTTCAAAGGTTTGACCAAGTGGCCAATGAAAAGCCACAAGAACCATTATCATATGCTGTAGCCTATGTGCTCAAAAATCAAAACAGGGGGGCTGAAAAATTTGTTACCAACACCCCCTCCATGATGTTAGGCCCTCATGTTTCAGCTGTCATTAATCCACCCACATTAGCCCCTTGGGATGATGATGTGGTAAAAACCCTTGACCCTGCAGGCACTACTCCTGAGCCCCCTGTGCCAAAGCTTAATCCAACTATTGCCAAGTTTGCTGGTGCTAATGCCTTGCAAGCTGATACACACACAGCTGCTGCCCAAAAACAGCTACTGCCACAATCTGAACTAAATGAAGTGCAAGTCAATGGAACATCCCAGGCTGTCAATGCTGCTCAAGGCAGTAATATGGATTCTGATGCTCAAAGCCCAACAGTTGAAGAATTCAATGATTCTGTTGGCAATGCCTGTTTAGGCATTCAAGAATGTGCTGAATGGCTCAAGCTATTTCCTGTCAACATTGGTAAATTTACCTCTAGTTTAGCAGTTGCAGATGAGCTAGCATACATGCTTACTACAATATACAATGGTGGCTGGGGCCACACTGTTATCAAGAATTTGGATATTACTGAAGGATATGCTCCTAAAGGGAGCAAAGACTTTACCATTCTACAGCTCATGGAGAAACTATTCTTTTCTGATCATTCATAGTACAACAAGAAGATCAATAAATGTTATACTTTCGTCGATTGGCTATGTTATTTTTATCACTCTGTCCCTATACTGATTTCATTCTCCTTTTATTATTCTATTTATTACTGAGTATATAAGACTTGTTTATTGATTCTTGTACAGTAGTTTAGTCTTGTTTGGCTATACACCTCAACTATTTGGACTCTATGTTTAGGTGAGGCTTAGCCCTTGAGCATTTCTCTCTCATCACCTTTGTATAGGCCCAAGTCTGTATAGACAGCCTCCCTAAAAGGGACATTCAGGGAACAATCCCTAGCACAGATAACAAAAGACTAAACTTGCTAGAACATTGATTCAATTCAGCTCTTAGCTGCCTATCATCGCTCTTTCTACTTCTAAGGTTGTTGCTTGGCCAGGGAACAAGCATTCAGCTGTGCTTCACCATGAAAGAAAGCAAAAGGACAAGGTTGTCACTTTACCAAAAAAGCATTCTTCTATTACTTTTCTCTATTACTGGCTCTACAATACATCTCATAATGTCCTCTGGACAATTTTGCCCCCCCTCCACCTCTGAGGATGAGGATGCTGTACCAAAAACTACTCCCCATCTCCTTCACTCCAATCACCCATCTACTTCACAACCCTCTCCCCTTTTCCAAACCCCAATGGAATCTTTCCCAATATATTCATTACCAACCCTGAGCTCTGAATTGTATCATACCCTAACAGAATTTCAACCATTTCAGCCATCCCCTCAGTCACCACCTCCCTATTCAGAAATAGAAATGATGCCCATCCAACCCATTTTGGGTACTCTGCAGCTATTGGGATATCAATCAATTCCTGGATCTTTTGATGATCCAGAACATGAACTAGAGGAAGAAGAAGAAGAAGAAGGAGAAGAAGAAGAGGATAAAGAGGAAGAAGAGGAAGAAGAGGAAGAAGAAGAAGAGGAAGAAGAAGAGCAAGAGGAAGAAGAAGAAAATGGAGAAACTGAAGATGGACAGAGCAATCAAACTGCAGCCATCACTGATCTACTGACTGCTCTAACCATAACAGACCCCATTGCTGATCCATCAAACCCTTCACATGTCTCCCCACCTGTACCTACAATGCCTATTTACCCCATTCCACCTCCAATCCTTGCAATTTCATCCACATGGCACAACACACCTCCCTCTGCATTTGTCTCCTTGTCACAGTCTGCATCAGTATTATCTTAGCTGTCCTTCTCACAACCGCAGCCACATTTTCCCATATTGACTACCCTAAACCCACCAACACCACCACCTCCATCCCCACTAATACTGTCTCTCTCTTTAATACCAACATTGATACCTTTGCTCCCTCCCCCACTCCCAGCACAACCCCAGTCAACCCCCTCAGCACCACCACCAACAGGACCACTATCAGGACCTCCAGTGGGACATCTAGCAGGACCACCAGCACCACCACCAGTACCACCACCAGTACCACTACCACCACCACTGCCACCAAATCTCATCGCATCTGTCGCCATGGCCACTGCCAACCCTCCTGAACCAATGTTCATGGGCCCAAAAGCCTTTGATGGGAATCATGAGAAGTTCAAACAATAGTTGTTATCAAGTGAAATCTATCTTGCTGTAAAACAAAACACCTACCCCGACAACCAAACAAAAATCTGGTACATTCTCACCATAATGCAAGATGGCCCAGCCAATGCCTGGGCAGCCCAATTCATCGCTTCCCATACCATTCCCCCAGCCCAACCTAGTGGACAATCCACTATCGCCCTTGGCACTTATGACACCTTCATCACTGCCCTCTGCATAGCATTTGCCCCACCAAATCAACAAGCATTTGCTCTCACCAAACTCAAGAACATGCACCAATGAGGACAACCTCTCAAGGACTTCATCTTGGACTTTAAAAATTATGTCTGCCTTTCCAAAATCACCAATGAAGACGTCCTCATCAACTACTACTGACAGACAATCAACCCACAAATTGCTCGACAAATCAACACCCAAATCACCCTCCCCACTACCATCGAAGAATGGTATACACAATCTCATCATCTCAATGACAACCACCACTATACAGCAGCCCTCTATGGGCAAGTTACCTCCCTTCCTGCCTACAGACAGGCCCAGCAACAATATACCTGCAAATTCCCCCCCTGTCTTTTTTTTTTTTTTTTGAACTCAAAAATTTATAACGCGGTGCACGATAGCAGTCTGTGCCTGGGTTATAGATGCCCAGGAACTGTTATAAAATACATGCGATCGTACCATACTAACTAAATCAGAAAACAGAAAACCTGAAGAAGCCTACATATAGTCCAATCATGAACACTTCACCCCTCCAGCCAGAGCCGAATGGTACTACTAGACAGAATCGAGAGAGAAGGGGTCAATGGGTACGTGGACGTCGGAAAGCTCCCCTATCCTGACAGTCTTCCTCCTGCCTCCGAGAAATCACACCTGATGCAGCCATCTGCTCCTGCCAGTCGTGATTAGCACATTGCGCCAACCACTCCCAGTCGAAATGGTGCTGCCAGTACAGGCACCTTTGGTCGCTTGCACTGTGATCCCTACTACAGTTCACACAGCGGGCAGTGTGAGGGCATGGGGCTCCCTCCATAGTAGCTGGCACAGAGGGGTTAGCTGTGGGGTTACCACAACAACAACCAGCAAGAGAGCGATGGTTGGCCTCAGAGTGAGGACCAGCACACCGCAGGCAGTGAGGCGCCTGAGACTTGCAAGCGTGGGTAGAGTGGCCCCAGTGCCAGCAGCGCTGGCACACAGGGACACTGGCATGAGATTGGGCAGGCCGCACAGGGCATGAGGCTGGGCCAAATTGGAAAGATGAGTTAATCAGGCATTTGGCAACAATGCCTGACTGGGAATCAATGACATCGAACCAGACCGTAGCCAAGTCCACATGCCTGGAGTTTCACATAATGCGAGGAGAATTAGCGAGAACAAAGGAGGAGGCCATGTGGGATCACTTCATGACCTCCCTGACATAGCCCAAATCAATAAAGTCCTTAGACCCAGGGCAGAAGTAGGGGATGTCCACAATCTTAAGGTAAGACTGGGACATGGGGAGAGCAGCTTGAACCTCACGGCCCAGATGCTGATGGACAGCAGCAGCGACCACCCAAATCTCCTCAGGCGATGCAACTCGTGAAGTAAGGAGGGAGATCCCCCCATAAGCGGCGACACAAGAGTCCACCCAAAGGTCGACCTTGGCCAGAGAATGGTTAGCAGTGCCAACCAGGGAAGGAAAAACTGAGGCAGAAACAACCGCCTCAGTCTTGATGAGGATCTGATGTCAGGAGGGCCCAGTGACAGTGGTCTTGAGCTTCCTGCATGAAGGCAGGGGCAGAACAGAGGCCTGATGCATCACAATGATGCGATCAGATGGGAGATTGGGCACAGTCTTGGCCAAATTGACCAAGGCTGTGACATCACGGACAGTGTCAGCATATGACCATTTGGGGGCAGGAGCCGAGGAGGGGGCAGGGCACTTTGGAGACCTAGGCGGCCTGGGAGGGGCTTGAGGGCAGGGAGCCGAAGGACAAGCAGTGGCCTCAGATGGAGGGGCACACGTAGAAGAGGGGGGAGGAGGTGCTGGACCAGCTGACTCAGCTGACCTGTAGATCTGGGGGCCCGGAGGTGGCCAGGGGATGAGCGACTCAAGCACCCCCTTCAAAGTGGAGGAGGGGCCAGCACTGCCGGAATGGAAGAAGGGGAGCTCATGCCACCCCTTGGAAACGAAACCACTCACAAGCTGACCCAGCTTGAGAGCAAT
>KQ963425.1:6461-32035 GCA_001563735.1 Leucoagaricus sp. SymC.cos | reverse complement strand
TCCTAAATTGGACCATCGGCAGTGGAACGGCGCAGCACATAAGCTGAAGCCAAGGTCCATTCCCGACTCTTTCCAATCTTGCACCTCTGCCTCTGTCTCCGCATAGATCATTCCTGACCCTTTCCGACCCTTCCGCGTCTATTCCCTCTCTCATCCATCTCGGAATTTAACAACCCCTCAAGTCCTGATATATTAGGCAACTAATTATTAGGCATTTATACCTGGCTGTATACCTAGCCCTAGCCAGGCAATCTCGGGCATATCTCTGTAACATAATACTGAACTACCAAACCCCCGTGTTTATTCAAACACAAACCCACCCCATGCCAACAACGCAAGTTGTTGCAACACCTTCTAACATTCTCTATCCTCACCACTATTGAACCACCCACACCTTATCTCTCCTCAAGAGATTTGACTGTTCACCACATTCTCAACTTTCTGTGCCCCTTCTTCATACTCAACCAATGAAGAATCTCAAAAACTACCTGGTGGCCTTGAATCACCACAAGACTTTCAAGAACCAGAATCTCTACTTGACTCTTCTGAAGGAGAAGAAGAAGAAAACTCAGAAACATCTTCTGAAAGCCCAGAAGACTTCACAAAACCAGGAGAAAAATATTTGGACTTCGATACCCCATCTAATCCTTCATATACTCCATTTCAATCCACTACACCCAAAAGAGAAGAAGACAAAATCTATCTACCCAGACTACAGGGAGGATGAACACCCCCTTACAAAGAAAATGAATTCTATAATCACCACAACAAATTTCAAACCCCACTAGGACTAATCAAAACTCCTAAATTTAATAAACCAAAACCACCAAAAGACTCTTAATTCTCTCTATCTCACATCCCAAAACCTACAGACGTCCTAGAACAAGGACTTACCTTCGATTTCGCATCTTCAAACCCAAACACTCATCTACAACCTGATCTTTGGTTCATAGAACTAAGAAAGGCTAGACTTGTAGCAGAAAAGACATTATCAACTATTGAACAAAATCCCAACCCCTTCCTTTCCCAATCTGGATCCACAAAAGGCAAAGAGAAAGCCCAACCAGAAAATGTTACCCAAGAAGAACACACCGACGAACTCCACAGGATTTTCCCAGACATCTGGAGCATACCACAAATACCAGAGAAGTGAGACAAGAACCAAGAGGCTGAAAGCCTTACTCAGAATCAACAACAAAATCTACAACTCACAACCTATACTGAAGGAAGATATAGAACATTGTCACATCAGACATCTCAATCATTTCTCCCCAAACCAGACCAACAACACGATTAACCCACACCTATATATTTTGAGACATCTCAAAAACCCCACCCCCCTTTCCTACAAACATCGCAAGAAAGCACATCAACTTCTTTATCACCTACTACCCTGACTCCAGTCCAACTCTACAACATCATGGGATCTACAGCAACCACTACCACCACAATGCAAGAAATCCAATCGATGTCACAGCCTCCTATTGGAGGAAGCAGTGGAATTGGTAGAAGCAGCAGCAGTGGAAGAACTGGTGGCAGAGGCAGTAGAGGTGGAGGCAGTGGAGGTGGAGGAGGTGGACCACCAGCAGGTCAACCTGTTGCTGCCCAACCTGTGTAGCAAGTACAACAACAGCCTCACATACCTCTGGCAATCAAGCTGGGAGATGCAATCAATTTCTCAGGAAATAGAGACCAGTTCGACAACTGGCTTTTTAATGCACAACTTAACCTTCAAGCTAACAGACACATATTTCACAATGACGAACTCAAAACCATTTACATATTATCAACTATGCAACAAGGAGAAGCAAGTGCATGGACAGATCAATACTACAATTCCAGAGTCAATGACGCAGTCAATGGAATCATTAACATCTATGACCAAGTAGGCAATCCACTACCAGATGGATTTCATGCTGAAACTTGGCCTGAACTTAAACAAAGACTTAAACAAGCATTTTCACCAGCAGATAAACCAGCATTTGCTTACTAGAACCTACAAACCATAAGACAACATGGACAACCAGTGGAAGAATATATATCCAACTTCAAAACACTTGCACATAAAGCAGGAATCAGAGACAACCTCACACTCATAGACCTCTTTTGATGAGGACTAGACCCAAAACTAGCATTCAAACTAGAAACAGATGCTACACCACCATGCACCCTAAACAAATGGTATGACAGATTGAGAACATTAGACGAAGCCTATCGAAGAGCATAACTGATGTTCAGATGATCACCCACATCCAATCCAACTACCAATGCAACTAAATCCAAATATCACACCAGCTATTATAACTACTATGGAAATAATACCAAATGGCCAACCTATCACTTTCCTAATACTGCCAAACAAGACTCTAACATCATGGATGTTGACCATATTATGCCAATGTTTGCAGAAATGGATGATGACTACATGAATCAATATGAAGCTACAATCCAAGCATCTGAAGACCTTCAGGAAGACCAAGAAAGAGCGGACTACAATTACCCAGATGTAACCCACACAAACAATGAAGAACCATACTCCGAAGAAGTAATAGAACAACTCACAGAAGAACTTGACCTCAACGCAATCTTCACCCCATTACAATAATTTAGATTTCAAAACAAACTATGTTTTAAATGTGGAAAAGGAGGACACACATTCAGAAATTGCAAAGAAAAGCAATTTATTCCAGGAAGATGACTATTTCAATCCTCGAAACCCAACCAACAAAAATAACCATTCACCTTTCCAAAACTGAAACCAGTCTACAATAAACCTAAACAATTAAATGCAGTAGAACTCGCACAACAAGCCTATGAAGTATACCAACAACTATCACCCGATGACCAAATATCCTATGCACAAGCCTTTACTTCACAGGATTTTTAAGTCAAGAAGAGGAAATGGTCACCCCTCATTCTAAATCTGAAATCCCCATAAACCTACTACAGATACCCAAATCTAATTCAAATTCCTTTATTAATATTCTGATTAAAACCTACCCAGAAGGGATTTCAAGACCAACTACCACAACGGCACTCATAGACTCAGAATTACAAGGAAACTTTATAAATTCAGAATTCATCAACAAACTAAGACTACCACTCAAGAAACTGAAAAACCCAATACTGCTACAATTTGCCAATGGTACCATAAACAAACAATCTGCAGTAAAATACTACATCAATATAGAAATGACTATCAATGACAAAACCATAAAACAACCACTCTACATCACAACCCTTAATAATCAACAAATGATACTTGGAACTCCATTCCTAGAATCTACAAACCCAGACATAGATTGGAGAAAATGAACCTTCAAATAGAGAAAAGAAAAACTACTCCCAAAACTACTACACTCAACAAATCGATCAATCGATCTAAATTTAATCCAACTTAACCACATCAGCGAAACAATAAATGAAGAAGATGAAATATATGGATATGAAGACAAACTCAAAGACTATGCCAAAACCTATTCCTTTGATGAATATTCACTAGAAGACAAAATAGAACTTGTCATCAACAAAATCAACTTCACTACAAAAATAGCACAACAACAAGAACTGAAGAAAGCACTACCTGACAGATTCAAAAAGTACACTAAAGTTTTTGACAAAGACAAATCTGAAAGATATCCACCAAAACAGGTCTATGACCATAAAATTGAAACCAAGCTAACCTTCATTCCCAAATCCTTCAAACCCTATAAATTGTCACCAATCAAACAAGAAGAATTAAAGAAATTTATAGATAAAAATCTATGAAAAGGATACATCATAGAATATGAGTCAGAAATGGCTTCACTATTCTTCTTTGTAGACAAGAAAGATGGAAAACTATGACCATGCCAAGATTATCGATATCTCAATGAACACACCATTAAAAACCCATATCCCATTCCAATGATATCTGACATCATGGATAAACTCAAAGATGTCCAATACTTCACAAAATTTGATGTACAACTAGGATATAACAATGTACAAATATGTCCAGAAGACCAATAGAAAGCTGTATTTCACACACTCTTTGGTCTATTCAAACTCACTGTCATGTTCTTCGGAATGTGTAATTCCCCAGCTACCTTCCAACACATGATGGATACAATCTTTCAAGACATGATCGACAAATGACAAATTGTAGTGTATATGGATAACATCCTTATCTTCACCAAAACAATAAAGGAACTCAATGACATCACAGAAGAAGTGTTATGATGACTTCAAAACAACAACCTATATCTTAAACTAGAAAAATGCGAATTTCATAAGCAAAAACTTGAATACCTAGGAGACATCATTACACCCAGAAAAGTTGAAATGGATCCAGCAAAACTGAAAGGAATAGCCAACTGGCCAATACCAAAAACGATAAAAGATACCAGAAAATTTATCGGCTTTGCCAACTACTACAGAAATTTTATCTGAAACTACACCAATATTGCATGACTGCTAAACTAACTACTCTCTAAAAATAAACCATTTTTATGAACAGATGAAACACAGAAAGCCTTCGACACTTTAAAACATGAATTCACTAAACAACCTCTACTTAACATCCCCGATGAGAATAAACAGTTTACTATCCAATGTGATGCATCAAAATATGCCTCAGGAGCTATTTTATACCAAAACAATATCAACGGCCATAGAAAACCAATATCCTTTTTCTCAAAATCCTTCTCCCCAGCCAAGAAAAACTATGACATCTATAACTATGAACTTCTAGCTGTTATACAAGCACTAGAAGAATGGAGACATTACCTCCAAGGAGCAAAACATGACATCATAATCCAATCTGATCACAAAAATCTCACATACTGGAGAAATCCACAGAAATTGAACAGACAACAAAACTGATGGATGACCTTCCTACAAACCTTTCACTATCTAATAGAACACATCCCAGGAACTAAATTAATTGCAGCCAATGCATTGTCACAACAACCAGACCATACCAAAGAAAACAATGAAGAAGAAGAACAAATCCTACTCCCAACCCACTTATTCAAGAATATACAAAAATTAGACATAAATACCATCAACATTGACCTACAAAATGAAATAAAAACATCACCAAAATATGATGAATTATTAATAGCAACCATAAAAGAACTACAAAAAGAAAACCCAACAATAATTGATAAAAGATACTCATTATACAAAACTGACACTACTCCCTTACTCCTATTTGACAATAAAATAGTTATACCAGAAGACCTACCTCTGCGATGAAAAATAATAAAAAGATACCATGACAATCCTACAGCAGAATACCCAGGAGAATTAGAGACCTACAGACAAATCAGCCAAGACATATACTGGCCTAGACTATGACAGTTCACCAAAACCTACGTTAACAGTTGTGCAACATGCCAACAATTTAAAATAAATTGACATCCAACAAATCCTCCACTACAACTGATAGACTCCCCAACAAATACCAGACCATTTTCCCAGATAGCTATGGACCTTATTACTGACTTACCCCTATCCAAAGGAACAGACAGACACTGATACAATGCTATATTGTCCATTGTGGATCATAGACTTACAAAAGGGGCTATTTTTATCCCTACTACCAAAACCAGCACTATGAACAACATTACACAGCTATTTTTAACCCACATCTATGCACAATACAGACTTCTGGACAAGATAATTTCCAACAGAGACCTATGTTTCGCATCTAGAGCACAGAAAGCACTCTATAAACAACTAGGAATTACTCAAGCCTTATCTATGGCCTTTTATCCCCAAACAGATAGAACAGTAGAACAATTTAACCAAGAAATCACAACCTACCTTTCTATTTATTGCCACAAAAACTCACACAACTAGGCATGATTCCTACCCCTTGTCCAATATGTACACAACTCTAGAACCCACACTGATAGACAGATGACACTTTTCCAACTCATAATGGGTATAAATCCCCCTGGTATATCTAAAATTATAGAAATGCCAAGCATAGATTTGACAGAAGACAGACTTAGAAAATTAGACCATTACAGAAAGGAAGCTCTGGCTGCAGGAAAACTGGCAGCTGACAGAATAAAATGGCAAATAAACTCCACTTATACCCAATTCCAACCAGGAGACAAGGTTTGGCTCCACACCAAAAACATAAAACTACAATATCCATCAAAGATATCACCAAAATACCTTGGACCATATGCCATTAAATCCATCAAAGGCCCATAAGTCTATGAATTAGAACTTCCAAACCACATGAAGATACACCACATTTTCAATACAAGACTCTTATTACCCTATCATGAAAACAATATTTATGGACCAAACGAAACACTCCCAACACCTGATGTTATCAATGACCAAGAAGAATATGAAGTAGCAGGAATTGTCTCACACCAGCTATGAGATGGCCATATAGAATACTACACCACATGGAAAGACCAACCACATGATGAAAACGAATGGCTAACTAAAGATGAACTAGCGCCACATGCTTTCACCCTCCTAAACAACTACAGAAAGATTAACCAAATTGCACCATATGACCACACCTGGACCTTTGACTCAGGATGGTTAAAAATCACTACACCAAAAACAAAATGACTCAACAGTATTCCTTCCAAATCCAATTACTCAGTCACCTTATAAATTCCAACCAACTCTAATAACATGACCTAACTCGATGCCTCCAAGAACCAACTCCAATACCCAACCATTGGTCAACCTACTCCTCTTAACCGACACTCAGAAACACCTCCTTTGTCTCAGTCTAGCTCTGAATCTTATCAACTACCTACTCTTCCTGCTCCTTCTTCTAAAGGCAAAGATACTACTAAAGTACAACCAACTATCAAACCCTCATCAAACATAAACCTCCCAAATGAGTCGCCAAGCCCCCAACCTCCTGTCTATGTCCAAAACTCTTTTCCTGATCATGACACCAGCAACCCAGACATCAAACTACTTGGAGTCAGACACTCTCCCCAGTCTATCGCCAAAACTATCAGTGGCCTTACCAATAACCAACGAGTCAAGTAGATCACCAAATTCCACAAACAGATTAGAAACTCCCTTGCCAAGATTGATGGAGTCACCTTCCATATTCACAGAGTCTCTGACACCACTAACAGACCAAGTCCCACGCAACCTACCCAATTCCAGTGTGACACCTACAAACATTGGAAGCCTGGACACTACTCATATTCCTGCCCAAAATCCATCTGTTCCTACTGTGGACAATGACCTGCTGGACACCCTATGTGAGAGTGCCCCAAATATCCTTCCCTTGAACAACTTAGACAGACATTACTAGTTGACCCAAAGGCAAACAACAACAAGAGGACGGAACAATTAATGGATTCAGATGATGATTTAGATGAATACAATTTCAAATATGACAACGATGCTCTTGCCAACATCACTGGAGAACCATGAAAGTATTAAGATTGAAAGAAACTTCGATCTTTGCAAATGGGCTAATGTTATGACTTCAGACACTTAGACACTTGAACCTATTTTTAACTACAGACAAACCCCCCTTTGCACAGACACCCCTTCAGTGTAGACACCCTTTTCTCCTTGTTCAGACATCTTATCCCTTCATGTACTTGTACCTTATGGTTCTATGGACTTCTAAACCCTTCATGTCAATTATGGACTGATAACTTTCTTAGTTCTGATTCATTTTCTATTATTTACCAAAGATAACAAAAACCTATAAAAGCGGACAAGTAGAGTAACTTGTACTCTAGTTCAGTATTGTCTATATTCTGTCATCTACTCTCCCTGCACCCCTAAGTGTTGTGTAAATGGTTCTCTTGTGTATACATAACTGACTTTGGTACACAGGCAAGGTAATAGGTGGTGAGATACAGTGTGCCAGGACCTCTGTCAATACTTCTCCGTGGGGGAGCAACTCATGTTAAATAACTACTCAGCAGTGTTATAGGTGGATTGCTACCATCCATAGGGGAGCAACCTACAAGATCAAATACTTGGCAGCTATTAGCGGAATAGCTATCCATCAATATTCAACTTATATTATTCTCAAGTTATTTCAATAAGTCCAGACAGGCAAGGGTTCAGACCAGCAAAGCACTCTTATACCCCTCAAGTCCTGATATATTAGGCAACTAATTATTAGGCATTTATACCTGGCTGTATACCTAGCCCTAGCCAGGTGATCTCAGGCATATCCCCATAACATTTACTGCCAAGTGGAAGTGTTAAAATGACTCGAGCCATGAGGAAGAAACATATGAATGGGTCAAGAATGTGGAGTACTAGTCAAGACATGAGTAACAACATGTTTTGACCAGGTAGGACGAACCTTGATCAATTTATCTCTGAAGAACATTCAGTGTCGGTGCCTCAACTACTAGTAGCAAAGCTAGCATAACATATCAGGGATATACAGTTCTAGACATATCTTGCCCATGGCATCCAGCGTTGCTGAGCTTTCTTGTCCTCTAGTGCTCCCCACCTCCCAACCTTCATTTGAGTCCTGGGCTGACTTTCCTATCATAGGAAAAATCGTTGCATTCACCAGTGCAGATGTCAGTGCTAATATGTGTGTATATGCACATGTTCAGTCACCACCAAAAATGCCATAGGTTGGAGGGAAGAAGACCAGAATAGCTTGATTAATGCCCCATAGATGGGGAGAATGAATATGACTTGGGAGAATGGAGAGCAGGATCTGAAGGAGAGCCCAGGGGAGTGTAAAAAGGTATGTAGGAGAGAAGGTGAAATAGTTTCCTGAAACGAGTATGCCCACATCCTCCACTAACAGTCCAAATTGCCAATTTTGATGGAGGCAATTGGCAAACACAGCAATGACAGGTGCATTGTACTCGATCAAGGGAGTCACGATCTGGAAATGCATGGGCAGTGGCAGTAAACAAGGGCACAGATGAAGCAGAGGGGGACATTTGAAGCAGATGCAGAAAATCAGTGGAATGTGTTGAGGAAAGGATATGCTAAAAAAAATGTTGAAAGTGGGTCAGTGAGAGTAGAAAGATGGACACAAAAGACTACACTTATGTGACATGCACAAACATGGAGTGGATGTAGTCGTGAGATGTGAAGGGGACTGAATGACGAGCATTCTTCTGTCAGTGATATTAAGACGCTCAGTGTGAGGAGGTCAAAGGTAAAAATGATGGATTTGCGCAAGCATCCATGGCTCGAGCATGGAGAACCAGGAAGGACAAGAGCCTGTGAATGAAGTGCTGAGTCAGCAGGTCAGGCCATGTCTGTGGTGTATACCACATGACCACGTCCCTAGCATTGGGGCACTTGTCAAGTTCGAGACTCAGTGTGCACTGTGCAGCATTATACCTTGGGCCCTGTTCCAATGCTCTTTACCTTCTTTTCATATATGCTTGATCAACATGGCTTATTTCTCCATTCTCTATGTTTATGAAACCCATCCTGGATGCTGGCACAGCACTCGCCTTTCTATGTATACCCCCCTAAAGCCCCACTTGGTTGTGAGATCAGCCCCTCTCTTCGACTCTCTTCTCTCTCCTGTCCCTTGGATTCAATTCTCAAGTTCAATGTTCTGGCAAAGTTTGCATCATGAAACTGGGATGTGAGTCTTCAAAACCTTTCATGTTGATTTTATACTTAATCTATTTTGTTTGATACAGGTTCTGTCATGCACATAAAAATGCCCAGGACAATAATGAGCAAGCATACCTTCAAGCTTCAGGATACATTCCTCGCAGTGAGTGGTTACATCTGTTGTGTTTCCTAGTGATCGTGCTGACCCCTTTGGCTCAGATTTGTTGCAGATGATTGTGCAAATTTTCCACAACCATTCTCTCAAATCCAATGCATGAACGCAAGGCCGCTGAGCAGAGGATGGATGTTGAGAGGTTGTGAAGAGGGCGAGTAACTGATTTAGAAATGGATGAAAGAGAGTATGAAGCAATAGTGCCACTGGATGTGACAATCGGACTTTTGGTCAGTGATCACATTAAGAAACTCAAAGGAATGAAACTTGCCCAGATTCTAGTAACCGATCCCAGTATTATCTAATGTAGCAAATGATATTGAGGAATTGATGTGGCTTTCCTTGAGGTTGTGTCGAGCATTCCTCATCAAGCCACTGACAACGCCTAAATAAGCATGTTCTCCTCATGCCTTTCATGTCCCTCTGGTCATTGATCCTCATACACAGCCCTTACAAACATATCTTTCACATATTCCCAATATCACAAGGGTGACTTGCTATCTGCTTGCTAACGAAGGCAGACAACATTGTCAACACACTAAATGAGCATGTATGTAAGGTTGATGAAGTTGAGGTATGTTATCTTGATTGATTGTATAATTAGGCTTCTCATAATCTTGTGCAACAGTGACAAGAAAAGTGATTCTAAAGGAGAGGGTAGTGGTTAATTATGAAAGAGGGAGGATCGCTATGATTATTTTGATTTTCTCAAGTATATGGTGACTTCTGCCACTGTTGTTTTCACAGTCTCCACGTCGGTGCAACTATTGAGAACAGAGCTACGATCCATCACGTTAATCAACACTTAAGGCCTGAACCCCAATACTTCACAACTGTGGTTGTCATCATGATCCATCCTCGATAATCCTGATGAGAAAGTTGGGAATCTTATTGTCTATGACTTTGTGTTCCACTTTCATGTCAAGGATGCATCAGCCCAGAAGCAAGTTGATTTGTGTCATAGCATTATATCCTTTTCGTCATTAACCCTCTTGACAGATTACAGCCTCTTTGGCAGCACTAATTCCCTTACCGAAGGTCATTCACCACGTTGGACGTTTCTCTCCATGTCAGGGAAACTCAAAGATGTTCTGCTCTTGCCTCCTCAAGACCCTACTGATTTCCTCTGGCTATCCACTGAGGAGCCTCACTGTTCATGCCAGCTTGAGATCATGAAGAAACATCCAGAAGTCATGAAGCTCATGGGATACGAACTGTTGATGAAATACATCATATTTGGCATTGTTTCACTCCAAATCGCTGTTAGCATCCTCTTTGCAAAATACCATGTCAAGTGGTTGAGTCCTCTTTTCATCATGCTAGCCTATGTCATTGGCAGTATCGTGAACCACAACCTCTTCCTCACCATCCACAAAATTACACATAATCTCGCATTCCTTTGTGTCTGGCAAAACAAGACATTAGCCATCTTTGCAATGTTGAATTAAGTAAATGCTCTACATGCCTTTTCTATTATTAGTGCATGTACCACTAGGGTACCCTTATTCTTTTATGACATCATAGACAATAGCTCACGGACTCCTACATTATACCATGTATTATTGTACCCTAGGACTCTGTAGCAACTGCTTATTGTGCTATTCACTGTAGTAGTACATGTGACTTATTGTAGGTAGATTGTTATCACTTATGCATACACTTTCATTTTCATATATAAGTAACTACAAACCACTGTCACTCTTTAGTTGAATAACATCCTCTCTGCATTCTATCATTGTTTCTAGCAGCTCTACACCAACCTCTGCTTATACTTCGTTTCCTATTACTGACAACTATGTGAGTGACTAGTCCATTTATTCCTAGCACTGCGCTACACTTTATTCTACTTTCAACAGGTTATGGGCCCTGACTGCTGAGTGTGTTGTCACTGAGATGTCCTGGACACTCACCAACATGCTGGGGTAGTTGGAACTTGTTGTCAGTAGTTGTCGGTGTCCCTACCAAACTCTGCAACTTGCCCAGACTTTATTCCCTATGCACTTAGGTGTATGGTCATGTGGCCTATAATTGCTTTGTTTTGTTTATTCAGACAAATTGCTGATTTAGGTTATATTTAGATCACTATGTCTACTTTCTCACTCCTCTCTGGTATCCCTGTTCTTGTTGGTGAGAAGAACTGGGTCAAGTGGTCCAAATCGATGGAGAATGTTCTCTCGATGACAACTCTCCCCAGCTTGACATACACTGCCTTCGATATTGTGGACGGCACTACACCGTTACCACTCTTGGTGATAGATCAGCCTGCTGTTGCTGCAACAGCTACCACTGCCACACAGGCTGCTACCTATACTGTGGCTTCTATTGAAGCTCAGGCAAATTGGAATTCTCTGAATCAAATAGCATGCAGTATGATCAACAACTATCTCTCTGGTCACCTTCTTCACCACAATCAGGCTTCTACCCCACTTCTTTGGACACATTTGGTAACCCTTTTTGGAACTCACTCTGCTGCAACCATTTTTGCTGACTATCAAATTACAGTATCATTTTATATCGATTCCAACATTGAGCCATCCTTGCAGCTTGCTCTGCTTGAGAATGCATACTCACGTTTGAAGAGGTCTACACCTCCGATCCAGATCCCTGAATTTGTTCATGCTATGAATTTGTTAAACACAATTCCTCGAGAATGGTCCTATGTCATTTCCACTTATCTTCAAACTCATCCCCTCGCAAATATTATGTATCAATCAGTCTGGTCTGCCATTCTCACATAGTGGCAGCATCAGCATCAAGTTCGTGCCCATGAGGCTAACATGTCATGCACTGGCATGAGGTATAAGGGTTCTCAAAACCCTAATTGGCAGTAGCAGTCACATACTGGCCCTTCAGGTGGCCAGCAGCAGCAATAGCAGCAGCAGAGAAAGGCTAATCCCAGTCCTCCATCTGGGAACCAGCAGCCTTCCAGAACTGATAGGGGAGATAAAAAGAAGAAGCCCCACAAGCATGGAAAGGGGGGCAAGGGCCAACAGGCCAATATCACAGATGGCAAGATTCAATCGCCCACTGTTGCTGCCCAGTCCAGCCTAGACAACACTTATGTCACCTCCTCTGCTTTCATGGTCACAATGCTGGCCATCATTTCTGAACCCAAGGTCTCAGGTCCTTCGACCTGGCAGAAGGTCAATGACGCTAGGGTGTCACATGCTCTTGAGTTCGCTGTTCCACCATGCCTGCTGGCAGAACACCTCAGCACACCAGTTGGGGAGTCTCTCATCAAGAGGCTCAAGTTCAAGAAGACACGCTATCAGGCAGCTGGCCAGAAAGCACTGGAATTGTGGGATGAGAGACTAGGAGCTACATCATCGGTTCCCACAGTTGCTACTCACACAGTCTCGCCCCTTTTCAGTGCTCCCTCTTTGCCACGCCTCACTGCTGTCTCTCTTCCTCCTCCTCAATCACCTATAATGCCCACCATTCCTCCTACAATTTCTGCCCCTGATGCTGATATGGTATTGCTTGGAGACAACGCATCAGACTATGGTGATGACATCTATGTGTGCATATCTAAGTTATTCTCACATATGCTTATTCCTAATGTAATCTCACAGTCCAAACTATGGCCTGGACAATGGAACTGTCCAGGGTCAGGCCACTGAGGTCGAGTGCCTTCGCTCTCTTGGGCTCACTCAAGAGCCTCCATGCTGCTGCTGCCCCTTCAGGTGCTACATAGAGTTCAACATCCTGATGGACCACATGTTAGAGGTGCTTATCGGCAGGACCTCGCTCTCAGAGATGAGAGGGAGCGCCTATCTTCAACCGCTCGTCTTAGCTTCGAATAGTACGGATCTCCACTAAGACGACGGAGAAGAAGCTGACTACATCAAGCATATAATCCGGAGGTCAGTAGATCAGTTAGTTCCACTGAGGAATATCCTCTATAGTCGACATAGGGAGCGACCCTAATCGATGTGCCAAGCCTAAGTCGAATTTGCCTCTCTACTGACAAAGTTGAACTTAGTCGAGTCAGATTACAACACTTACTTGTTACGGTGTCTTCTGTTCCTGAAGGGACGCCTAGATCTTCCAGGACATCGTCGTACAAGTAAGTTCTTGAAGAGTTCCCTAATACAGGGATTATCGAACTATATCTTCTCAGAAGTTAGAGACTTCTGATTGATAGAGTTACAAGATGCGCGAGTGTGTAGACAATAACCGAAAAGGATAGAAACTTGCGTTTCTTCCTGTTTCGGTGGATCTTATATAGTCCTAGATCTACCTATTCATAGCATACAAAAACTTTTCTGTCTATGAGGAAGATCAGAACTAATTACTTATTAGATCCAAGAATGTTCTGTAAGACTATGACTAGGGGAATACGAAATGTATCTAAGTCATAAGTCTGGCTGGGGAACGAACAATATAACTAAAAGAATCGAAGATCGTTCTAATCACTTAAACAGGGGTCTGTGTGAGAAGGTGATAACGAAATGAAAGATCAATGATTGGCTTTTCTAATTTTACTAGAATAAAAGGTGGACTTTGAACGGGGGTCCGTAGTCTGGGAGACCGATGTCATAAACTGTCATAATATCAGATTTCTGATCTGATGTCATTAATAGATTGTAATATAAATATCTAGATCGATCAATTGGAAGCGTACATGTCTTCCAATGAGTCATCAGGACTCTCAATCTTGATTGATGCAGCAGAGGAAGAGGAAGTCAGTTCGCGATGATCTTTTGATGAGGATGACATAGTGTCATTGCTGGAAGAGGAAGATTCTACAATGGTAGGAGCAGCAGCTGACTCGAGCAATTCTGATATGTTGATTGTCATTTGTGAGTTGTGAGCGATGCGTAGCTCTTGGACTAGAGGGTTCTCGAGCCGTCGTGTATAGGTGTCATTAAGAACTGCATGGATGATGTGGGAGGCGAGACTAATCCCTTCTTGGTCGAGTATATGGTGATGCCATTCTTCGTCTTTGTCCTCATCTTCGTCCGCAATTAAATTCCATCCATTGGCGATAGAAGTGCCAATGTTTTCATGTACAGTACATGCGTATGTTCCGTTGAGGTAACATCACTTGAATGGTGGGTTCTCGAAGGCTGTTGTGATAATTTGATTAAGGGCTTTCACAAGTGGGACAGCTTGAGGGGAGAGGAGGGTGACAGGAGGGAGTGGTGTTCCGTCAGATCGATAAGCTCCTACAAAATCCCAGTGATAATATTCAGGTGGCCATTCAAGGGAATGCTCAACTATGTCTTCGATGTTAACATTAGCCTTTCCCTTCAATGCATTTTCTATAATGCGTCTTAAATATATTTCATGCGAGTCCGTGTCAATTCCCTGAGCAATAAGCTTCTCGGTTTTCGCTGGAGCTTTGATTCTGTCGTTTTGGTAGGGATGATCATCGGTGCAGGGTTCAAGGGGAATGGTAAAAACGTATTTGTCGGCTTTTTGTCTGTTTCCAGTAGGAATAGGACCGATGAGGGTGGCATGAGCGTCATAGTGTAGGAACGTGGTTATAGGGATGGGTTCTTGTTCGTCAGTCACTTTCCAGGTTTTCGTACAGGTAGTCGTCGTAGTGCCCATCCCAGAAGGAGTCGGATGAAGGAAAGTCCTCAGGCGATTGGACTCTTCTCAGTCTGACTTGGTTGTTATGACTCTGAATATTTTCTTGTTGGTGGGAGGCATTTCTGCCTCGAATCCTTTGATTCCTTTGGCGTGCTGTGTCCAGTTCTCGTCCTCTCTGGTTGGTGATGGTATTTGCTCGGGGATGCTGTTGTCTGAACTCATTTGGGAGTGGGGGTCGAGAGGGTGCAGAAGGTGCATTAGCTTCTTCAGGTCATATGTGGCATCGACCTCGTCATACAGGATTCTGTGAGATATTTTGTTGACGTGGTCGGTTGTCTCGGGGAGGGTCATTTCGCGGTGGCTCAGAGGCTGTCTCGCGGTGTACTACACGGTTTCTAGCAGAATGGTGTCGGGGTTGTGCGTTACTACACACTGCGCAATTGTGAGCGTGATGCTCTTCACAATAGCGTCGGGGAGGGAGAGTCCTTCTGTGGAAAGTGGAATATGGAGGGGGTCTGGTGTCATCATGGTGAGGTTCAGGAGATCGGCTGCTTCCTCTTTGGTTAGAGTGGCGATCCATCCTGGGAGATTCTCCTGTTCCACTGTGTCATTCTCATCCTGGAAGTATTGGTTCAAGGACTGGTGGAGGAGTTTGCGGTGCCTCAGATAGGTTCCCAGATCGGGGAACTGCAAAAGTTGCTTCAAAATGGAGTCCGCCTTCATTGCTAAGATGTGAACTATTGGCAATTTCTGCCAAAGAGATTCCTGTAGTAGTTTCCTGAATCGTTGTTCGTAAGCAAGGGGAGAGCTGAAGGGAATCAAGAGCTTTTCGAGCCAAGTTGGTCTGCTGCGAGTAACGGAGTAACATTCGCGTAAGATGTATGCTTGTAACAGCAAGCGTCCGGTAGTAGTTGATGAGGGCAAAAGCTGCCTGATTGCTTCATAGATCGGCGTCCTCAAAGGAAATGTTTGGCCACTTAAGTCGTTGTAAGGAATAGTGGAGGGATTGATCCAAAAGGATGGTCCTTCCGGTAAGAGGGGAGACTGAGATCGTGGCGTTGTTTTGAGTGAAGACAGTGTACTGGCCATTGTTGTCGATGAAAAGGTTGGGTAGGGGCCTGAGCGGTGACTGGTATGTCGGCTGAGCTTGGGCATGAATTTGTGCTGATTGAGGTGGTTGAGCTGTAGGTGGTAAAGCTGTAGGTGGTAGAGCTGGTGCATTTGGGTTTGGCGAAGTAGGAGTAGAGTGTGAGTGCGAGTCGGCGGACATTCTGATTTGATCAGAGCAGATTTCTGCTTTTATATTGCGTGAGGAGTCGCTTCGACTTAATAAGGTTTTCTTTGGGTTTCCAAGTATTTTTGGATTGCGGATATCCTTTCCACTTGATAAGGTAGTGAGTCTTCCGTCAGCATTCCTTGTGGTTTAGGATGACCTTGACTTCGTACGTGTCTTCATTTTGGTCTAGTTCAGGAGGTGGTCTTGTGAACTGTGGGCCATAGAGTGGCATTTCTTTATGGGGTATCAGGAGGGAGGAATGGAATACGTCGTGTATCTTCCATTGTGGCAGTAGTTTGAGTCTATAATTGACTGGGGAGATTTTATGAGTGATCTCGAAAGGGCCATCTCGTTTCTGATACAGTTTTCTGTTGGGCACGTTTAATTTTAGGTGCTTGTTGTTCAGCCATATGGTGTCTCCAATCTGATAGGTAGGAAGTCGTAAATGTTTTGTTCGCTTCATCATGGCGTCTCTAGCAGATTGATGAGTGTGTAGGGCCTTTTTCCTGATATGGGCCAAGTAGTTTAGGCAGTCATTGGTATTTGGGGACGTGGTAGGAGTAAGGTCGGACGGGAACGATTTGGGGCTTTCTCCTTGTAATAGCTGAAATGGAGTTTCTGTTCTTCCGGCGTGAGGTCTATTGTTGTGTACGTATTCATATAGGGGAAGATGTTTGCTCCAAGCATGTGGATCATTTGCCGTAGCGATGGCTAGGTAAGTTTCGATCTCTTGATGGAATTGTTCTGTAGTTCCATTGGTTTGAGGATGGTAGGCGCTAGAATAGGCGGTTTCTATATTTAGTGCCTGATATAGGGCTTTCATCGATTTTGAAGCAAATCTTGGATCTTGATCGGATATAACTTTATCGGGGAGTCCGTGCTTCCTGAATAGATTGTCGATGAGAAGTTGTGCTATCATGTCGGAGGTGGCGGTTTTGGTAGTAGGGGTTGAAATTACTCCCTTTGTTAAACCATGGTCCACTATGGTTAATATAGAATCATATCGGTTGGAAATCGGGAGATCTGTGATCAGATCCATCGATATTTGTGTGTAAGGTCTTGTCATTTTCGGGCCTTCGATTGGTATCATGGGCGGTTTATCTGGTCTTCAGATGATTTTCGAGTTTTGACATATAGCGCATCCGGTAATGTATTCTTTTACGTAATCGCGCATTGCTGGCCAATAGACGTATTCTTGTAATTTCCGAAGTGTTTCGTTTTGTCCCGGGTGTCCTGCAGTTGGGTGATCGTGTACTAAGTGTAGTAGCTTTCTTCGGAGAGGGGTGTCATTGGGTATCACTAGTCGATTTTTATGGTAAGCGCATTTTTGATTGTTGTTGGGCAGTATTTCTAATAGTTCTCATCTTTCTTCGACTTCGCATAATAGTCCTTCGTCCAGGAAGTTTAAGAAGTCGGGAGTTATCATAGTGATAGATCAATTATCTTTTTCGTTTGGTGCCAGGTCGGGTCGTCTGGAGAGAGTGTCTGCTGCACCATTCTTTCGTCCAGGTATATGTTTGATCTTCAGTTGTGGCTTGTATTCTTCAAGCATAGTTCGCCATTGTCTTTGATGTAGGTTTAAGTCTTCTGGCTTGGTCCATCTTGTAAGATTTTCGTGGTCCGTCCAAACGATAAATTCGTGCTTGGCTCCTAAGAGGTGGTGTCTTCATGCTTTTAGGGCATGCATGATTGCAAAGAGCTCTTGTTCAGAGCAGTGGTAGTTCCTTTCTGCGGCATTAAAGCTCTGCGAGTGGAAGGCTACGGGTTGACGTTTTCCTGCGTCATTCTTCTGATAGAGCACAGCTCCAGAGGCATACGCGGAGGCATCAGTTTCTATTTCGAAAGAGCGATAAGGGTCGGCTTTTCGAAGGATTGGTTTGTTTCTAAAGGCTTTCTTCATTTCTTGGAACATGTTTTTGTGTGTAGGTTCCCATTTGAAGAGTTGTTTCGTTGACATGAGTCGGTTGAGAGGTGCGGCTATCATGGAATAGTTCTTCACGAAGCAGCAATAAAAGTTGCAAAATCCAACAAATTTTCTGACATCTCAGGTTTTGGTAGGTGTCGGCCAGTCTTCGATGCCTTTTAGTTTTGCAAAGTCCATTTCGATGGAGTTGCCTGTAATCATGGCTCCTAAGTATTCGACTTTTGTTTTCTCAAATTCGCATTTTGCAGGTTTAAGGAAAAGATCGTGTTTTTCGAGCATTTTGAGTACTTCGTGAGTTAGTTCTCATAGTTTTTCATGTGTATCGGCATGGATGAGGATGTCGTCCATATAGATTAAGACTCCTCCTTTTCATATGAGGGGCTCGAATATTTTGTCCATCATGGTTTGGAAAGTAGCAGGGGAATTACACATCCCGAAAAACATGACGGTGGGTTCGAATAATCCTCTTGGCATGCGAAATGCGGCTTTCCATTGGTCTTCTTTAATTATTCGGATGTTATTGTATCCGGACCATATGTTGAATTTCGTGAAATATTTAGATCCTTCGAGTTTGTCGAATAGAGTGGAAATGAAGGGGAGCGGGTAGGCATTCTTTTTTGTATGTTTATTGAGATATCAATAGTCTTGACATGGTCGAAGTTTTCCGTCTTTCTTTCCTACAAAAAAGAAAGGGGAAGCCATTGGTGACTTTGAGGGTTGAATATACTTTTTCTCGAGATTTTTGTTGAGGAATTTGTCGAGTTCTTCCATTTTCTTAGGGGCTAATTTGTAGTTAGGAAATGCCTTTGGTTCGAAGGAGGGAAGTAGTTCGATTCGATGATCCCATTTTCGTGACAGAGGGAATCGTTTTGCTTCTTTGTCAGAGAAGATTCTCATATAGCGGTGATAGCTTTCGGGTACAATATCTTTAGGGTCGTCCGATTGTTGTTTAGTATATTTCTGCGCAAGCTCCATGGTGGTGTTGGTTTTGATATTTAGTTCTTCTGATTCTTCGTCGAGTTCATCGAGATAGAGAACTTCGTCGCTGATCGAGTCAAGTAATTCTTGATATTTTTGTTTCGATGGGACGAGGGATAGGGTCTGGTGTTTCCAGTCAATGATGGGGTTATTGGCGATCAGCCATGGTATTCCTAAAATAGCATGTTGTTTTCCCAATTTGGTAATTTTGAAGGTAACGTGGCTGGTGATGTCGTCAATGGTGAGATCAACTGTGGCTACATGAGTGGAAATTTCGATGTTTCCATTCGTGTTTCATACTTGAGTAGGTTTTTCAGCCTTTTCTTGTGGGATTCGCCATTGTTTGAGCACAGTTGGGTCGATAAAATTATTGGAAGCTCCAGAGTCGAGGATGAAAGTGCAGTGTTGGTCAGGATCTGAGGGTAAGTGGACTATTGCGGGGATTTGTAATATTTTTCGATTTTCTTTCAATTGAATTTGGTTGACTTCCGCGTTTTCTTTTGGCTGAGTCGCACTACTCAGCTCACCTGAAAATTTTCAGTTTCAGATGCTGAGGACTCTTCGATGTTGTGGATGGTATGTTTTCCAAGCTTCTGCAGTTTTCCTCGTTTCAAGCTAGATTTCTCTCTTCGAGTTCTAGTGGGAGGCTTCTTCTTCGGTGACTTATTAGTTTTCCGGTGTTGATATTTTGGGTCATCTTTGAAAGGGCATTCTTGGGCGAAGTGTTGTCCTTCTTTGCAGAGGAAACAGAGTCCTTTCTTCTTGAGGTGAAGAAGTTCTGGGGTGAGAATGTTGTAAAGTTCTTCTTTGAGTCAGATGGCGACGAGATTGTGGATTCTTTCTTCGTTTGATTGGTCTTCATCCGTCATAGTCTCCTCAGATTCGTCATCTGAGTCTTCGTCAGTGGCTGAGGTATCATCGTCAACTTGATAGAGTTCTTCGAGGTTATCGACATCCATTGGACCATATCCGGTAGGGTGAGTTTGTCGTGGAGGTGGTCGATATGGTCGATAGTCTTTCCGACTAGTTTTCTTCGAAGGTTTAGTAATCTTCCTTGTACAGGGTTGTCATTCTCGAGTATCTCTCGTTGAGCGAGCAAACGATTGTAATTGGTCCAGTCCTCCAACTGTTCGAGCTGCTGTATAGAAATTTGTGATGTTGGTCCTGGCGGGCTGGAGGAGGACAACGTGTTTGTGGTAATACGAGTCCAATCCTTGAAGGAAGTAGAATATTTGGACATTAACGTCTGCAAGGGTGGACATTGAAAGGAGGGACTTGAATTCTGCGATGTAGTCCTCAATAGGTCATCCTCTTTGTTTAAGCACTGCGAGCTTGCTAAGGGACTTGAGATTGTCGCTAACATGTTGGAACGAGGCATCGAGGGACGTATAGAAGTCAGCCAATGTTCCGAGGGTAAATACTCCTGCTGTGTTGGTATGGTCGAGGATGTAGGCTTCTTTCCATTGTGCGGCTCCTCCTCGCATAGAGGATAGGGCGTAGTAAATCTTCTTGTCGTCTGTGTTATAGGTGTTAGGTTGCGCAGCGTAAAAGACGATGAGGGCTCTTCTCCATCAGTTGTAGTCTTCTGAGTCGCCATAGAAATGTTCTGGTTTCTCCACCTTTGGGTCCTTAATAGTTGTTGTTGCCATTCTGGGGTAAGGGGTCTGAGAAGTTCCGGGTCAGTAGTGGTGGGAAAGGTTGGCGGTGTGTTGAGAGGTGTCTCTTTGCTCTTTGTCGGAAGTGTCGATGGGGTCTCAAAGATTTCAGTGTTCAGTGAAAGAGAGAGTTGTTCTCGGAGTTTGCGGTGAGTTTTGTCTGGTTTGGGAGTCGACTGTATGTTGGACGTCACTGAGAATTCACTCCAGGTGGGCAAGGGTGGAATGATCTGAAGATACTCCAGTGGAATCGGGTCATTGGGGTTGCGCTGTTTGAGCTAGGAAATTAGTTTCTGAAGGGTTTGCAGATTGAGCTTCGGAAGCGGCTTCGTTAAAGAGATTTTCGAGCGCGTTGAGAACTCCTTGGTGAGTTCTTCTTCTTCCAGTTTGTTCAGAAATGTTGGCGGATTAGCATCTTCCAGTTTGCAATAAGGGAAATCGCAAATAATACAATAATCGGATGAAGGTTCCGAGAGTGATTAGAAGTAAGAGGTAATCATATAGGTGAGTGGTTTCTATAAATAATTAGTTTGGTTTCTTTAATTGTTTTTGTAGAGAAGTTTTCTTAAAGAAAGAGAAAAGAAATAAGAAAATACATATTGGAGGGCATACTGCATAGGGCATATGGTTTCTTAGGTTGAAGTTCATTTGTTCCGGGTTCAGTATGACTTTGGCTTGAATCCTGTTGGGTTTCTCGTAATACTCGACGATACAGAGTGCTTGTGGCATTCTCGAGACTTCTTTCAATAAGGATTCACCATTCCTTATGACGTCTTCCAATTTCTGTTTTATGCCGTCTTGCCTCGGCTTTCGTTTTTGAAAGGGATGCGTTCAGGGAGTTTCCTCTTGCCATTTTCCTAGGATTTCCAATCCTCTTCTTGTACTGCAGCTGTCTTCCGAGAAGTGTGTTTACCTTTTTGAGGGGCAACCACTACAACTGATCCACTGGGGTCCAGAGGGAAGTTTCTATCCTAATGTTAGGGGTGCTTATCGGCAGGACCTCGCTCTCAGGGATGAGAGGGAGCGCCTATCTTCAACCGCTCATCTTAGCTTCGAATAGTATGGATCTCCACTAAGACGACGGAGAAGAAGCTGACTACGTCAAGCGTATAATCCGGAGGTCAGTAGGTCAGTTGAACCACTGAGGAATATCCTCTGTAATCGACATAGAGAGCGACTCTAGTCAATATGCCAAGCCTAAGTCGAATTTGCCTCTCTACTGACAAAGTCGAACTTAGTCGAGTTGGATCACAACACTCACTTGTTATGGTATCTTCTGTTTCTGAAGGGATGCCTAGATCTTCCAGGACGTCATCGTACAAGCAAGTTCTTGAAGAGTTCCCTAATGCAGGGATTATCGAACACTGTCTTTTCGAAGGTAAGAGTACTTCAAAAGATAGAGTTACAAGATGCGCAAGGAGCGTAGACAATAACTGAAAAGGATAGAAACTTGTGTTTCTTCCTTTTCCGGTGGATCTTATATAGTCCTAGATCTACCTATTCATAGCATACAAAAACTTTTCTGTCTATGAGGAAGATCAGAACTAATTACTTATTAGATCCAAGAATGTTCTGTAAGACTATGACTAGGGGAATACGAAATGTATCTAAGTCATAAGTCTGGCTGGGGAACGAACAATATAACTAAAAGAATCAAAGATCGTTCTAATCACTTAAACAGGGGTCTGTGTGAGAAGGCGATAATGAAATGAAAGATCAATGATTGGCTTTTCTAATTTTACTAGAATGAAAGGTGGACTTTGAATGGGGGTCCGTAGTCTGGGAGACCAATGTCGTAAACTGTCGTAATATCAGATTTCTGATCTGATGTCATTAATAGATCATAATATAAATATCTAGATTGATCAATCGGAAGTGTACATGTCTTCCAATGAGTCATCGGGACTCTCGATCTTGATTGATGTGGCGGAGGAAGAGGAAGTCAGTTCGCGATGATCTTTTGATGAGGATGATGTAGTGTCGTTGCTGGAAGAGGAAGATTCTACAATGGTAGGAGCGGCAGCTGACTCGAGCAATTCTGATATGTCAATTGTTGTTTGCGAGTTGTGAGCGATGTGTAGCTCTTGGACTAGAGGGTTCTCAAGCCATCATGTATAGGTGTCGTTAAGGACTGCATGGATGATGTGGGAGGTGAGACTAATCCCTTCTTGGTCAAGTATATGGTGATGCCATTCTTCGTCTTTGTCCTCATCTTCGTCTGTGATTAAATTCCATCTGTTGGCAATAGAAGCACCAATGTTTCCATGTACAGTACATGCGTATGTTCCATTGAGGTAGCATCACTTGAATGGTGGGTTCTCGAAGGCTGTTGTGATAATTTGATTAAGGGCTTTCGCGAGTGGGACAGCTTGAGGGGAGAGGAGGGTGACAGGAGGGAGTGGTGTTCCGTCAGATCGATAAGCTCCTACAAAATCCCAGTGATAATATTCAGGCCATTCAAGGGAACGCTCAACTATGTCTTTGACGTTAACACCACATGTAATGGACTTATTTGATCAATTTATTTATGGCTCATATGTTGATCAGAAATGTCCTGAACAAATTCTATCTTTGCCTGATTCATTACATTCTATTTGTATAATTGCAGATACAAGTTCTGAGAATAAATTATTACATGATTGTTATTCATGTGGGAATTTTAAGTTTGATGATCACATTCTCTTAGACTCTGGCACATCACACCACTTTACCCCATTTATTGAGGACTTCACTGAGTATTCTCCCAGTAACTATGGTATATGCAAAACTGTCAATAAAAAGACACCTCTAAATGTGATTGGATGTGGGTCTGTTCTGATTGAGATTGAGATTGATGATAATTTAAAGACTAAAACTATTTGGCTGGTATTTCACATTCCAGGTTTGGCAAATCGCCTCTTCTCCCTTGGAACTTTCATGCAATGAGGTTTCAGAGTTGAAGTGAGTAAACTGGAAACAAAAATTCTTGATAAATCAGGTAGTACCCACTTGATCACGAAACCTCACTCAAAAGGGGAAAGTCTGTACTGGCTTCACTGCAACATCATTAGGTCTTTGATCAATGTCACACTGACTGTGCATGACGCTGATTACAATATCTGGCACTGTCAATTTGGGCACCCTTCAAGAAATGTTCTCAGGCACTGTTCCAAAAATACCTCTAGTTTCTCTAATGTAGAGATTCCTAGTAGAGATCCCATCTGTCCTGGTTGCACTTTAGGCAAAATGCACCAACAGAACTTCTCGACTTCTGAGAAGCATGATCTGATGTATCTTGGATTGATCCACATGGATCTCCTTGAGTTCCCTACTGAATCTTACTATTGGAAGAAGTGGGTCCTTACCCTTCTTAACAATTTCTCTTCTCATACCTGGGTTTTCTTCCTATGGCATAAGTCTGAGACATTAGCTGCTTTCAAAGAGTTTAAAGCACTTATTGAGAAGCAGAGCAGTCTCATGATTAAACGACTCTGAACAGATTGGGGGGGAGAGTTTTTGTCTTCAGAATTTATTGTGTTGTTGAAATCACATGGGATTTCTCACAAGACATCTGCACCTTTTGTGCACCAACAAAATGGATGCACTGAATGCTTGAACCAGACTTTGGTCCAACCCTTCTTTCCCATGTACCACCACCTTCACTCTGGGGTGCTTCCTCTCTCACAGTCTTGCTGCCCTTCTAGGATCACTCGCAGGCTGCATTATCCATTGCTTTAGGGTTCGCAATGTCCATTCCTTACCGCGGGGTATGCTGGATATTCTAGTGCACCTCTGCTCTCTCCGGGTGGGGTTGAGTGCACTTCAGTTGTACTCCCCTGCCCCCTTTCCGTGCTGTCTCTAGTATGTTGCCTGAGTCAGTGCACCTCTCTTCTGGCTCCCTTCTGCTTCAGCAGTCGGTTTGAGCCCCCTTCCCCTGGCCTGAGCGCACTGGTGTGATACTTGGGCCATGCACCTTGGGTGGTCACATCTGTGATGCCTGTTCCGCAGTTCAGCTGAATAAGTGGCTGCTATTTCTGTTGAGCACTTCGTTGTGCTTGACTCATATCTCTTCTTTCGGGCTGGGGTTCTATTACCCTGGTCCACCTCTTCCGGTGTTGGCACTCTGCCGGCGCTCTTTTTGGCATTGAGTTGAGTTTGCTCCTCCGCCTTCTCTTCTTCTCCATAGAGTTGTAGCTTTGCTCCTCTGCTCTTTTGCCAGATGGTCATAGTTACTCTGTGGCTTTCGTGACCCTGCGCTGGCATCTTATGAGGGAACCCCATGCCCTCTCACTGCTCATCATTTAATGTGGTGGGTGACCATACATCCCCATGCTGGCGGCTAGTCTGCACATGCACTATCCTGACGCTGCTGGGTTAAGCCCCTTTGGATCGACTATTACCTAGTACCTCTGTTTGGTTGGTGACTAGAGGGTGGGAAGTGTTGGAGCTGAGCTTTGGCAGACAGTCTCTCTGGTAGCTAAGGCCGATAGATGCGTAGTTAGAGTTTGG
>KQ963424.1:2702-15351 GCA_001563735.1 Leucoagaricus sp. SymC.cos | reverse complement strand
ACCCTCATCCTGTGCAGAGTCTTGAGGGCCGCTCCTTATTTTTCTGAACCCTTAGCAGGAGCAGAAGCAGAAGTTGAGGTAGAGAGTTTTGCCTTGTGGGCACAAGCCTTTTGATTCACCTCCTTGCATTTGCAGGTCTCAACTTGGTGACCAAAGATTCTGCAGTAACCATAGAGGTTCTTCTCAATGTGGTGTTGCTTCTCCACTTCCATCAGTTTACTGTCCTTGTCTGGGATGTTGGAGAAGTTCTTTTTGGGAGCAGGAGGTCAGTTGGAAGAGAAGGTGGTGGACAGAGCAGGAGTGGAGGACTTGGTGGGAGATTGGTGTTGAGGAGGCTGAGGGTTGTTGTTCTTGTTGTTGTTGGTCAGGCCCAAGGCAGACAATGATTGTTGTTTATTATGGGAGTGAGAATTGGAAGGAGGATGATTGTTGGAAGAAGATTGGCTTTAGGAAGATAAAGTGTCCACAGGTTTCTTGCAGGTTTGAGAGAAAGTTGGCAGGTTTTCAGTAGTGTGGGCATAGGCACATTCGCATTCACATTCCCAGTGACAATTGTCATAGACAGTAGCTACATGCATCATCTCCTGGAAGCCATAAGGCTTACTCTGCTCCCACATGCTGATTTGATCTTGGAGGCAGTTAGGAAGACCTTTGTAGTATCTATGGGCAAATACTGAGTTGTCCTAGTCAAGTTGTGTAGAATACTGCATAAAGTCAATATTGTAGGTAGCAATTTTGTCCCCATGCTTCATACAGAGACTCTCAAGGTTCTCTGCTGCTCCTCTGACCTAGTTAGCCAGACCAAAGTACAAGTGGAGCTCCTCAGAAAATTTGGGCTAGGAGTTAGCCCAGGAATGGTGAATTCTGAGGTTTTCCTGACAGAGAGAAACCTGGAACCAGGAGGATACCACTCCTGAAAGGTAGGTCAAGGCAAAGTTAACCTTGTCAGCATTAGTAGAGAAGGAGCAGGAGTTGGCATGGAAATAGAGACTGCATTGGAACAAGAAGTTTTTGAGTTTCAGAGGATCTTCCCCAGTGAAGGCTTTGGGAATCTAAGCCTTGTTGGTAGTTGTAGAAGGTGGGGCAGAAGGCCTGATGGATTTAGCAAGGGCCTCAATTGCTGCTGCAAGCCTGTCAGCTGTGGAGTGGGGAACCTGAAAAGAGAAATCATCATTATTGTTCTCTGGTTCATCATACCAGTTTTCAGGATCATTATCAGGATTGGGGTTATCACCAAGGCCATTCTCAGGGTCTGGGTTATCATCAGTTAGAGGATCTGGGTGGTCATTATCAAAGTCAGGATTGAGAGTGATAGTAGAAGTGCTGGAGGGAGTAGAGGGACTAGAAGGATCACAACGAGGTCAAGGGTTGCCAGAGGGCAAACTACTGGGGAACTGCAGAGTACAACAGAGAGTAGTGGAAGAAGAACCACATTGAGGAGTAGCATTAGAGAGTTTTGCATGACAAGTGTGCAGAGGAACACAAGGAGAGGGGTAGGTACAAGCATGAGTGTTCATCATAGTGATAGAGTAATAGCAACAGCAGAATGATCAGTCTGATAATACTGTTAAGTTCTGGATGGGATTGAGAGGGAATAGATGCAGAAGAGTTAGAATATGTTAAAAATGATCTATGTGGAAGCAGAGGCAGAGGTAGAGGCACAAGATCAGAAAGAGTCAGGAATGGACCTTGGCTTCAGCTTATGTGCTGCACTGTTCCACTGCTGATGGTCCAATTTAGAAATAAGAGAGTAAAGGACTTAGAGAAACTTAGAGAATGAATAGTTTAGAGTCAGGATAATCAAGAGTGTCAAACTAAGTTGATTATCAGACTGGAGAATACATGACAGTAATCCACTACTTATATACCTATGGAAAACATCAGAAAGTAATAAACAAGAAGGTAAAATAAATAGAAAACTATGCAACATGACGGGTATGTGATGGAGACAATGGAGAGATAATAAAGAGGTATGACATAGTATGAAATGCAAGCATATAGAGGGAAATGGGCAGTGACATATGAAGTATGAATGAAATCATAAAAGGCAGGTGTAATATAAAAGGAAATATAAAGGCAGAATAGAAACTATTAGTATCAAGTGGAAAGGTGTAGAAAGAAATAAGAACTAATAATCAACAGGAATAAAAGGTGAATGGAATTGAAAGGGAGACAAGTGAAAGTGTGTAGGAATATTCAGAAACCAATGATATACAAAGAAGTGATAAAGTAATAAATAGTAGAAATAGAAACAGAGTAATGTGGAAACAGTCAGTATTAGTTGGGTTTGTCCAGAAACATATGAGTTGTAATAACAATGCTTAACTGCATTGGAGGTGCTTACCTGCAGCACAGTGCTGTAGGTATTGCCAAGGCTAGTAGGTATACCAAAGCTGGCAGATTAATCAGATATTCAGATATAATGTTTATAGGCCTACAATTTATTAATTGAAACATTCTCAACCACCTCACTCTCATAACAGATAGATACATGACAGAATATATTGAGGGTCAAACAAAAATATAATATACCTGAATAATGGCTAGTACTATTCAGGAGAAAAAAAGGTTGGTACTTGCACATAATATGACTTAATATGCTCTGTAGTGAAGGTCATAAGCAAGGAATACATAAATATCTCAATAACTTACTATGAAAAAATCAATCAGTGTAAGTGTCAAGAATGACTTAGTGAGCACCTGAGGCTAGAAAAAGTGTGAGACAAGCAAAGAAGGTAGAAGTGATATATAGTATTGTATAGTATATATATGCACATTTTATACTGCATATTCTCACTTACACTATCTTTAGATAAGGGCTATATAGGACTGAGGATTAAAATCACATGACCTTTAGATAATTACATTATGTGACAGGAAGAGGGGCACTCTAAATAAAGATAAACACAACTGTAGAGAGTTTTCTTCCAAATAAAAAAAGGAGATCTTATCTCTCTCACTCCATGTCTTTCTGCCTATGCATCAACAACAATTGGTTATCAGTAGTATATGCTGCACACCTTTCCCATTTCTGAACCCAGAATACTGCAACTGAGGCACTTTGCTTACATCTTTCTTCTTTTAGCATTTAGGCTAGTGTTACTACAATTACCAGTACTAGACCTTTCACATGCTCTCTTTGGTTGTCTCAAGACCCAATGTTACAATCTGATGTCATATTAGGCTGTGACTAGATATCATTTGCAAGAAAAAATAGTTCCCAGTTGTTCAATCCTTTTAGATGACTTCTCAACTCTTTCTGTTAAGACTGGTATACTGGCTAACAATCATATATATTTATATCTAATTTATGAGATATTCTATCTTTGTACATAGATCCTGGTCTTGGAACTCTCATGTGGTGAGGAGTGTAGCACTTCCACTCAGTGCAATGATGGTGGCATTTGTGCTGTTGAGTCTTTTTATCTGGCTATCAACAAGTATGACCATGTTCTTATTAAAATTTAAATTACAGCAACTCAAAACTTCTGCTCTGTGGAATGCTCCTTCTTTTATCATGATAGTAAAATGAGTTTTTAATCTATTCTGTTGGATAGAAATGACAGTTTAGCATAATAATATATCATCAATTAACTCTTTGGGAGCTATTCTGTATTGTTATTATTACACCATATAGTAAAGATTCTAAGAATATTGTGAAAAATATATATTAGAAAAGAGATGAATGTATTACAGTAGAAGAGAATATATATATATATATTTTTACTCATAAATTTATATACCAGTGTGCGATAGCAGTCTGGTCGCAACGACTATAATAGTATGCTACAATTACACTACAAGGAACAAAGCCCTCCCAGCTCAGCTGAACATAGCAGCCTACACCGAAGATATGCCCTCCCTACACCCTGGGGTGGACGAAGAGCAGGCAGAGTCTATCGCCCTTGAACCCGCACCATGTGAATTCCAAGCGCAAAGGAGCAGCTAGCACAGCCCCTATCAGCTGCCAATGCCAGACCCCCAAAGACCCAAACGGGCCCCCAAGAACCCAGCGACAGCCAAAGAGTGGCCGCACCGTTCTTATCCTCCGGGGAGGTGCGCAAAGAAGAACGCCTTGGGGTTCTCTCTGCAAAACTCAAGCAACTCCTCCCAAAGCTTGGGGAAGTGCCGAGAGGGACCGAAGTCAGTACACTCAGTCAAGATATGCTCACAAGTCTGCAAACAAGCCGACCCGCAGGGACAAGAATGATCATCAGAGAGCTTAAACCGATGTCTAAACTCTCCGATAGGCATATGCTTCAAAACCACCTGGCACACCCTTGCACAGGTCAGAGAGTCATGCAGATGCTGAAGCCACGTACCCCCAGAGAGGTAGGTGGGCATCAATCGCTTGCCCCTGACATTGGTTAAGTGCAGAAAATCTCTCCCTGAGGAGCTCGATGAAGTGAACTGCCTAGTCCACTCATTGCAACAGGCCTGAGCCTCAGCCATGTGAATATAATTAAGGGTCGTGAAGGGAGAATCCCCCACAGGCACCTTGAAAGATGGGTCCGTCACAAAGCAATGGACCACATGATGCAGAGGCCACTCCAAAGAGGAGCAAACCTGTATAAATGCAAAAGTGTGAGAGGGGTCCTCCCCCAACCACTTCTGCAAATGGTGGCACACAAGCAGAGCCTGGGCCTGCCCACTGCCAACAGAAGGGTCCACTGCCCACCTAGCTGAGGCCAGGTGATCAGTGAACAAGACAACATGACGGGCACCCTCCTGCGCGCACGCAGCGAAGACGCCCATCCGTATGGTGTGAAGCTCTGCATTGGGAGCAGTCACTCTGCCAGTGGCCGAAGAGAATATATACCTTAGTAATTTTCTTGTAGAGATAAAGAAAGAGATTGGTCAGTGGCTAGTTTAATAGGATAAACATTGTTAAATAATCTGAGATATACAGAGAAGATCTAATTGCTAATTAAAATAAGTACTAAGAGTAACAATATTGTAAAAGTGTCTAGTATAATAAAATACTTCTATAAACTGCAAACTTACAATTAAAGATATGTAAAAATAATATACTCAGCACTTGAAAAATATACAAGAACTTAGAGACTTACTATATTATTCTATAGTATTTATACTATTTAGAGTGTCCACAAACTACAAAGGAACAATAAAAAAGCACAGAACTGTATGCCATTATAGTGCAATAACATAAAAATATAATATACAGAGTTGAGACAATGACATAGTCACTGTACATACTCATAGTCTCAGTATGCATTTACTTTCTATAGCCATCTATTTTCCAACACTCTCTCTCAAATTGTGATGAGAACAGGATTATCTGGATAAAAATTCAGCACCTGATTACTAACTTGGTGATCTAGAAATAGGAATACTAGAAATAAATTGTCAAGATGGGGAAAAAGATCTTGTTCAACTTAGATTCAGTAAATCTTATGACACACAGTGTTATTAACACTAGTCTTGATTTCAAAAACCTATTTCAACTTGGAGACAGCTAGGTCAATACCATTAAATAGTATTTTGTCATGTTCCTATACCTGCTCTTTGTTCTCTACCATTAACTTTTCCTTAATTCTTATTATTTCTACTGTCTTACTGCCTCCAGCACCCAAAGATTCTGCAACACCAAACCTATCAAGTAAAGATATACCACTTCTACCTCCTAAATCACAGACTTGGCTACTATCTAATACTACAGAGGTCAGTTCTGGGTTAACTAGACTATCTTTACATAGAATATTACTGCTGCCACTATCAAATGTAAGACTATTATTGTTGAAACTACAGGGAACTGTCATGCTAATAGCAGAAGAACAGGCCTTGCCCAAATTGCCACTGATGCTATGTTCTATCAAAGCTAACTTAGTAATTACTACATTACTATCTAGCTTTAAAACCTCAATACAGGTAATACTACCTTCATATTCATGACTTGGCTCAACTGTAGATTGACACAAAGACTCAGAATTAGAAGAGATGACATAGTATACAGAGAAAATACCAGAAAAAATGTTATTAGCTACTTGGGCTTATAGCCTCAGAGTAAGTATATTACAAACCTCCTAATTACCACTATTGTTACTAACAGATGACTCCCAGACATTTTCAGGTTCACTAGTAAACTCTCTCTTATCCTTGCTAAAGAAATCCTTCTTGATCTCACTTGTACTGACTATATGGATAATAGGCTGGACTTTGTCTACCTCTGATTCAACCTCAAATCTGTCACTATGACTGCTGATATTATCTATAGCAAAAATATTGTTATTAATAATCTCAACTATAAATATAATATCATTATTATTCTAAGCAGTAGTCATTATATTTGCACTCCTATCTAACTTGGATAACTTTGACTTCATCTTCATCTCATCTTTCTTCTTTCCCTCAAGCTCAGGATACTCCCACCTCATATATAGGCTTCTACACTTCCAATAGAAGTCTTTTTTCTTTTTCTTTCTCTTTTTCTTTCTATTTTCCTTGATGGATAGAGTATTATATACTAATGCATCATTCTTTCTATGACTGCATGAGTATGTCTGAGTTCACTCTCACTCATCCCTGACCATGATAATTAACAGGTCTAGATCAATTGTACTAGAACTACTATATGCAATATTCAAATAGACAGCAAATAACTACATAAATGTAAAATTGGATAGGGATAAAGATAAGGACTAGAGAATAGTACTTTGATAGTCATCATTATTGATCTTGATACTGACAGCATCAAGTTCAGCATGATGCACATAAAGATTGGCAAGGAAATTCTGTACATTCTCACTCTTAGGACAATGAGTTGACAAGAAAGCTTAGTATATATGAGTTTGAGAGAATGTCTCCTTGTAAGTATACTTCTTGACAACTACTTTCCATATTTTCATAACAGTTAACTAACTGTCTACCATGATTAGCATTAAATTTGGAAGCTGTTATGTCAACACAGAATATGTAATGTTCTCATAGCACTCTTATTCTAGAATTTTGCCAGTAGTACCAAGAATAATAAGGGCAGAAAGAAAGTATCAGAGGAGTTTGAGAAAGTTAAAGAAGCCTTGATGCAAGAGCCAGAACTAAGAGATAAAGCTGACAGAGGGGATACTATAACTGAGAGAAGCTCAAGCACAGGCTTTGGGATACTATCATCAAAATAGCTCCACAATCCCTTGCCCCAAATGGCAGTCCAGAAGTGCAACTAGAAGATCACCCAGTTTACTCCCAACTTTTTGAGCTCAGATATATTGGTAGGCATAATATCATTGATAATAGCAGTAGACATAGCAATAATAAACTTGATACTTGAAAAACCAGTGTGACTTTAGCAATGGGCAGGGCCTATAACCAGTCAGGCTCCTAGAACTACCTGCTCATATTGTGAGACATTGAAATCTGAGTAGATCAAACATGATGTATATTCTTACCTAAAATAGAAAAATGTGTAAACAAGTACAATCCCAACCTCAAGGCTCTGTTTGCAACAGAGCAGCTAGCACAATAGTCAACTAGAGTTTGTCAGAATCACTTTGACTGAGCTTTATAATTTGACAATTCCATATCTGAGTTTTATTTATAAGTATTTTTTCTTTGATGTATGACTACTGCTTTTGGATGGCTGAGACATAATGATAGGTAAGCTAAGAGAGCTGGCTGAAGAAAAGTGTGTGCTTAACATCTGATAATAGAAATTATCATATTTCTCTCTTACAACTAGCTAGACACAATTATTAGAAGCTTTAGAGAAGGAATTACTATGTCTGACTTTATTTTTTCTCTTCTTCAATCTCTCTATATTATTAATTATCATTCTCATATTCAGTCTCTCACTGAGTCATCATTGGAGATTCTTTATAGATGCATAAAACTTGATTCTTTATTAAAGGACAGAATACATACTTGGATATATATAGTAGCAGCCAATGATCTTGCTGTGGAAATGACCCAGCTTATCCAATAGCCAACTGGCTTTCATTTTTGTGCAGTCTGAATAACAGAAGAATATTTGTGGGAGTTTGATATAAAAGAAATATCACAGAAAGTTTATATGGTGGCATCTTGAATGTAGAGTTTGCTTGAGAGATTGGTTGCAGCTGATGATCAGGTCAATTATGCTAGAGTGAGATATGACCAGATACATAAATCAGAGAGGGAGGAAACAAGAATGTGTAAAGAAAAAAAGTCTACTGTAATTGGGAAATTAGGTAATAAGAAGGATGTAGAGTATTAAAATCATTTTCCTGAGATTGTTGAAGTAGGTGATGATCTTCCCAAGGATATTGAGAACCAACTGAAAGCAGAAAAGTCTGCAATTTCAACTATTGTGAGTTGTTGCAGTCTATAAGAGATTAAGTAAAGCTTATATTTGAATGTCATGCTAGCATAAAATTACAAGCCTCAGTATTTTTATGCAGAGCACTAATGCTTGCTACAATATATTTTAAATAGCTATTAGAATATTTCTTCATGCTGCTGAAACATCTAACACTGTTCTTGAGCTACTCTCTCAGATCAGAATATCAGTTTCATTATCTATAATTAATAGTGCAATCTATTATCTCTCAAAAACTACAACAATTGCCATAGAAAGAATGAAACAAAATCTTCTTGTAACTTTTGCTTATAATAATCTCAAGATTGATATCAAGTCATTAATCCTAATAGTTGAGTTTGCTGATGATTCTATACTTCATTTCATAATGGAAATAACTCTGACTCTCCATCCAAAAATACTACCAAATTCTCTTCAATTTTCAGACTGGCTTTGGGAGTGCTTCCTATATAACAAGGATTCAGAATATCCTCAATTACAGCTCAACATCATCCAACTTGCTAGTATTCACCTATAGCCTGAACCTGTGCCAGCAGACAGTATGTCATGATGACAATGTTTTAATTAGTGGAAAATACTTTATGACTTGATCAATTATAGCCCAGATTATTTCTGGAAATTTGCTTCAATACTTGGTCTTTCTAAAGTGGTAGATGAGATTCTCCTCACTAAAACAATCCAAATACCTTTATCAGGTCTTGATATCAATCTAAACACACCAGTTAACAATATAAAGGTACTTAATGTATTTCTTCTGCAGACAGAATTGGGCAACCTATCAGTCTGTGATAAGCACCTTGGTGATAATGTTATTATTGTTTTTAGTAATCTTCTTATTGGAGAACAGATTTAAAGCTTACAAGAATCAAGAAGCTTGAAGAATATCCCCTCAGAACAGTTCCAATTTGTTATATATGAAATGGAACTCTTCTATGTAAAAATAGCATGTATTGATGCTATTAACTAGATTTTTCTTTGAGATCCAAAGGCTTAAACAGATAGGACCAGCTTTTTTGAGTTTATAGCTTAGATCTGCTCTCAAAAAACTATAAAATTCTATGGAAACAACAGCCCAGGATTTTGCTGCATGCATAAAGTGATTTAACATGTTAGTATTATTGCAAGGCTTGATTATTGGAGGAAAATGGTTGCTAAAATCAAAAAATTAGATTCACTTGAGGAGTATGCAAGAACTGAACTAAGTTGGAATGAATTGAAGAAATTGGCATGCAAGATTGCATTCAAGCATGTTTAGAGTCCAAGACATATATCACAACACAAGAAACCTCAGAAGGAACATGATCAGCAATTTGAAAATATGTTTATTCTTTAGCAGTATCTTTTACTGTATAAAGAACTTTTCTATGTCATAGATACAGGTAATATTGGTCACTTTGAGACCTGCTTCTTACCCTAGTCTTTTATCTTCTAATCATGTGGAAAATACAAATACATCACAAAGCTCTACTGTTATCTCTGAGATATTCATTTCTTCTACTCTGAGTCTCTGAAACAGGCAATCTGGTACAATATACTTATTGATCCAACTAGAAAGCCTAGAAAATAGAGAGCTATCAACTGACTTATAAAGCATAATAATCTATATGCCAAGGTGAGTGACTGAGCAACTTTTTGGCAATCTCTCTAGTGCTCAATTTTTTCTTCAGCAGATCTATGGAGGTAATTATTCAAATCATGTGAAGGATTGTATTCTCACAGAATCATCACTCATTGAAGTGTACAAGAATACCCAAATTCAACTGGAGAAGATGTTCTGTCTTAATCATAAAATAATATGTCATTCTCTACTAAAAATAAAGAACATATTTTAAAAGCTAGAATAGTATATGCAAAAGAAATTGGCTCATTGTCTCATATCTGAAAGATCATCTATCTACTTGGTCCCTGATGCCATTGCTAAGGGGATGCATACTGCACATTAGGAGCAGCCTGAAGAGAAGAATGAGGGAGAGGTTGATGTAGAAAATGATGAAAGCTTGGATGTGTGAATGAGGAGTAGGATGTGTACATAAATGTGGGCTGAAGGGTCAACTCAGGATAAGTATGTTGATAGCAAGAGTATAGTACTGGCAGTGATGGTAGCTGGAATGTGTGTGGACATATATGGGGATAAGCTAGTTTGGGAGGTGCTTGGTGAGGGTGAGGCATGTATGTAAGGTGTATACTCAGAGTTGCATTCTCATTGGGGTACTAGCAATTTTTGGGATTATTGGAGTAGTTATCACATTTTTTATTTGAGCCTGTAGTACATTGCATAAGGATAAATCAAAGAACAAAGGTTTACTTATGGATGTGACCAAACTTGCTGCATGAACCACATTTCAAAGGCTGAGGATTGGTGAAATCATTAGTCAGTGACAGCAGCACATACTTCTTGACAAAAGAGAGTATGTCAGTAGCATATTTGTTAATTAAGTCTGAGTCCCACTCAAGCTCCCTGTGAAGGTGGTCAACTATCTGCAATTTGTTCACATAGGCACATACAACAATGCAATTGAAGACTTCATCAGACATGAAGAGCTCAACACCATAGATATAGAAAATATCAGGAGCAAGTAGATTCTCTGCAGTCCTTTTCCTCCAGATCTCCAAGTCTTGCTGAAACTTCTTGAGCAATGGCAATATCTTAACTGAGCTAGGCTTGATGTAACTTCTTTGGGCTGGGTGTGGCACCTTTTCAATAGCAGGTGCTTTGTAGTTGGTAAATGCGGCTGGGCTGCAAAGATCACAACAGTGTCACTTGGGTACTGGGGCATAATGTTGACACCCACAGAGCAGCTGAGAGTTGCAAAGGAGGTGGGGGCTATGACCTGAGAGTATCCGTGAGATATCTGCAGCTATGGTTAACTTGATTGGTCACTTACCTGTTTTGTCATTCCTAAAATAGACTTACAATAGTTTATGATGATATTTATATTCTCCAGTCCTAGGGTTTATGAAGTGGTCCATTGCACTACCAACTGCAATGGGCATATCTTTTCTAGCTCCCTTGCAATTGTTGATCAAGGTATCAATCTTCTAGTAAGACTTACTAATATTGTCATGATTAATATTGTCTTTATTAGACTCATTGCCTCCTTCCTCCTCATCATCAGTGCTCCAATCATCCTTGCTTTCAGTATTATCATTATGATTATCATTCACTGCTTAGTTTGGAATGAAGATTGATATAAGTGCTTAATGTAGTCACTTATTTGATAATGACTTATCTGAATCAGTTCTGCCTTGTTTCTACTTTCCTAGTTTTGCAATTTATTCCTTCTGTTTGGCTGCCCTCTTTGCAGCAAGTTCCCATTCCTCTGCAGTATCTCACTTTTGGACAAGTGGAATTGCAGACCCTCTCTGTCCTTGTCCATGAGCTGCTTGCCCAAATCGCTGGAAAAGTGTGCATAGGTCACATGTGGCTTTTCACTGGACAACAATATCTATGTCTAGCAAATCTAGGCCCTTGGTGTAGAATTAGTTGATACTGTCAAAGAGTGATTATAGATTTACTTACCATGCCAAAAGCATCCATGACATATAAACCCTATAATTTAGACCTACAAAGCACCTCAAAATTTCTAATGTGGTAATTTTGCGTCATGGTGGAGTGAAAATATTTGATCTGTTTCTGTAAGTCTTTGGTAGTTGACTTTGAAGGTAGTGAGTGGCTCTCTCTGTCTCCTTGGTATCATTAAAGAATATCAAGAATTTTGGCAGAAGTGGATTGTCTAGTTTCATGCCAGATAGAACTAGAAAATCAAGATCTCTGAAACTCTTGATTAGGTGGGAGCATCAGGAAAAGTTCCCTTTCCTTATTCATAACCATAAGCACCAATCAGCCCAATAAAGAAGGACAATTTCAGATTTGTCCTTATTTTATCCTTATCTCTCTTATTTCATGGCAATCAGAATATGACCTACAAATCCACTCTGTATTCACACTGAAAAAGACTCAATAAGTAGCAACAAAATAAAATGTCATTCTGGTAGACTGTAGAGTACGAGAATCTGTTTGAAAAAGGATTTACATAAAATAGATCACAATGGCTCCTTTATTATTATTGTTTTCGATGGTCACTGCAGACCGAGGGAGGTTCACCTAGTTGGTATAGACTCATTACAATAATGTTGGCATAGTTGATTGCAACTATTGTAAATGTGTGGCATAAGATGATTTTCAGAGACAAAGATTTTTTGGCATCCATTGCAGATGAAGACAGCCATAGCAAATGAACAATTGACAGTTAGGACTGAAGAAATCTAAGAGTTGAGGATGTCAACACATGACCTTGATTGTATATGTTAGGGTAATCAAAATTCAAACAAAGATGAATC
>KQ963423.1:20479-32005 GCA_001563735.1 Leucoagaricus sp. SymC.cos | reverse complement strand
GCTAATATCGAGTGTTCCTCCTCCAGCGTCAACAATAGAAACACCCTCCTGTCTCTTCGAAACAGGTGTTAGTCGCCGCAAGCATGCTCAGCGACTTTTCGGCTTACTTGGATAGACTCGGCCATGAGGCCTTGGTCAATACATCTGTTGAGACTGGCTTCCCCTTCAGTGATAAAAGAGAGCTTGTTGCGCCCACCGGTTTTGATAAGACCGGCTTTTTCGGCAGCCCGTTTCATCATGGTTTGCTGGGGGCCTCCCCAGCCGTTAGGGTGAGACAGCACATAATGTATTTCTGGACCGTTCCAGAGACTAGTGCCAATCCCTGGGTGATTGACTTCAATAAACCGTTTGGCACAGGCGTTCAGATACTCCAAAAAGTCGGAGAAGACATCAACGGCTGATTTTTTGGGGGGAAGTTTGGGGATGTCAATAGGGGCCCCGGTAGCAAATTTCTGTGTCTTTGGACGCAAATGGAGCTTGAACCTATTGAGATTGAGTTAGCACACAGCCCGTAAGAAAATGAAGAATTACCATTTCGCCTTGATCCAGCCTTCCTCGTCTGCCATTATGTCCATGCCTTCTTCTTCAATCTCAGCACCAGCCGCGCAAACACGTCCGCTCTTGTTGTAGTACAGAATCGACGGAATCTTTGCATTACGAATGTTTTCTGGGCCTGGGAACCTTGCATTAAGCGTCAGATGTGCAAAAACATAAAACTAGAATAGCAACTTAACTGTACGCTAAGAATTTTAGGCTCGTTTCCGGGGTCGAGAATACTAAAGACGTCATCAGTCAAGTTGACAGAGATTGCAAAAGCCGAGTTGATGTAATTGATGACCTATACGAGATACCACTGTACGTGGTTCCGACGTCGAATGCGAGGAGTAACTTGCGTTTTCGTCCAGTGTATTTAGCTCTCGGCATGCTCGTGGATGAAGGGGCAGTATGGATTCTTTGGAATACGAGTGAAAGGATAGTGGTCCCAAGTACGTCTTAGCCTTATAATAGTTCAAGAATGGCAAATTCGCCATTATCAACCCTGGTAGATGATCAATCAGGGTGTCAAATTCCACAAATGTAACTGAAGACCAGTCGACGGAAAACCTCCGCTCGACTGATCATGGGAGCAAGCCGCAGTCTAGACACCTCATGACGAGTCACGCCTTCACCCCGTGTTTGATGTTTGACAAAGATCGAAAGAATTTGAAGAAGGCTCGTAATATTGCCTCCCGTTTGTCTGTTTGTGTACAACAGGGACATCATTGCATCTACGATCGGTCACTCACTGACCAGTGTAACACCACAAGTCTCCTGTCTGCTTGCTGTCCACAAGATTGGCCACACCTCGGAACACCTGCGAGTCATTCCAGAAATAACTGGAGCAAGCTTCCACCCTCGACTTAGTGAACTTTAGAACACGGGACTACACTACGTAGTCTATAATTGCGTAAGCTGCTGGAGGGCGACAGAGGTAACTCCAAGAAGGAACGTTTTGAGAATGGCGCCACTATCCAAGATTAGCCCCCCAACTTCACAGCGGCCGATCAGCTCTTTCCCCGCTCCGGAGGACACTAAGTCACTGACATGTAGATGAACAGTTTCTCACAAGTGACTGGAGACTTCGCTACTCAGTATTTAGAGATGCGGGATCCGGAGATGCTAGATTTTGAAGACAGGTAAGCGGCGGAGATGGTACCCGAGCCTCTGAAAGTTACTGACATGTAGGCTTCATTGGAAAGCGCGAGCCATCTCCGTGTACCCATTGTCCGTGCCCCTGTGTTCAACCGAGAGCACAAAGGCCCATAGTATCATGAGCCATTTTCCCGATGCCCCCCTTTCCCTTCTGTTGATCAGCAAATAAAAGAAAGCGGCTAGAAGAGGAATGGGATGTTGCATGGGTTGCATGCTTGCATGCTTGCCACAATTGCATTCGTTTTTCTTAACGCTCGACTTGCATAAACTTATGGCTTCCTTCGACTAATCAATGAGCTGACGGTCCAGCATCGATCAACAGCCGCCACAACCGTCATAAGCGAACTTCTCACTTTCACCCTTACTACATCTGGAGGGTGCACCCTGGATTTGCGAATATCTGCTTCACCTGGCTATCGTCTCGTTGCGTTATATGCGGCTATATTACTTGTGGGCGCCGTCTTGTGATCCAAGAGAGACGCCCTATAAATAAGTGATCTTCTCTTCCACCCACGATTAGCACTTGACGCCGTCGAATTTCCCAATTCTGTTATGACAATTGCTTGTCTGGTCGAACTACCTCACACCCTTCGTGCTTGAAACCCGCGCAAACCCTTTGCTCACCTGTGTAATCGTTCTGCCATATGTCAGCGGTTCTTGATCGTGGATGTAGTGTTATGCACAGCACCAGACCCCGCGTTTCTTCTCTTGCCTTAAGATTCTTCTGGACTCGGGCTAATTCCTGGTTGACTTGCCGTGCGGCCTGTGTTTAGGTGAAATGTACAATGTAAAATGAATGGGTCCGTTCGGTTTAGACCAGAAAATCAGAATCGCTCCGGAAGTAACACACTTGAAGCACGAGATGGTAACAAGGTGGGAAACGAAAGGACGACCGCCATTGTTTTCTGGCCTTTGGGCTAGAGCGGCTTGTATCTTGGATAACTCATTAATCCTGCTTATATTTTGAACACGACTACGGCATCCATGAGTTTCAAATCGAGACTTCCGAGCGCGATCATGATGACGTCAGGGGTGCATCAGCGTACGGAAGTTTGCGCATGAGTAGTTGAGCCTATCCCCTGAAGTTGTATAACGAACACTTGTCACTCTCTTTAGGTGACTCTTGTATCCAAACCTGCGGCCTAGCCTCATTTGCAACGTTTTGGGCCTCAAAAATCTACTAGTATGGGGTCCCTCATTTCCACTTGCCGGAGAGCCACTGCCCCGGGAACGTGACATTGACTCCAGACTGTTAGACACCGCGCCGGAAGACGGCAACATACCTGTACCTACCGATCTCTGTGATTTACTATCAGACCTTATTGAACTATGGGATAAACGACGACTACTTGCTAGGGATGATATCCAATTAATTGTCGACTTTCTTACCAAGATATGTGATTATTCGTTACTGACAAGTAACTTCGACTTCGACCATCATCGTTGCTAGGTCAGACATTGTTCGAGACTGTTCAATGTCAATGAGGATGGTTGCTTAAAGCACATGAATGCATGTCTGATTTCTGTTATCTGTGATTCCATTATTCCCGCCACATTTCAAGGTAGTGGGCTTCGGTACGTGACGGACGGTTTGCTTAGCAGGTTGATAGAGATGATTCCATGACACATATGCACACATATAGCCGAATATTCCAATGATAATTTGCAAGTAAGCTATGAAACAAAATTAAAAATCAACACAGATGTTTTCACCTCATGACAAGTAGTAGCACCATATAAGCCTTGACATGATACAGCTATGCTTAGTTCAAGTCGACCCCTGATAACAACGTTCTGTGTCCTTCTGAAAAGGTTTCGGGCTATACAAAAACATCCGTAGGAAGATCGACGTGACGGAGGATATATGGAAGGGAGAGAGGGACCAATAGGAGAATGACGGAGTAGATGCAAACGAATATGGGAAGTCCATATCATACGTATTCAGAACCGGACTCCCCTTTTCACCAACCTGATAAGAATATAACAATTGCTAGATAAGTATAAGTAAATCAATGAAGAATCTGTTATCTGACCATTTTATGTAATTTGAGTAACGAATCCGCTTGAACGAAATCCGAGTGTTGTTGAGGGGTCGATAGAACGATAGCGTAGAGACGAGAAAAGACCTGGCAGTGAAGGTAGATGCCTAGGCTTTAATAGACCCGGAAGGGGTATCGAGGGCACGCTTTAGGCGCAGCTGCAGTCGCTCAAAGGTAAGGACCCGTGCAGATTCAGAATTTTCTGGAACCACCTTGTCCAAACGTACTTGAGCATGCTGCGGAGACATAGGCGTGGGTGATGTCAGGGCCAGAAAAGTTTTAGGTGGATCTTCTCGGGAAAGCTTCGTCCGACTAGTTGGGCGCGTGATCTGGTACTTGGCCTAATCATTATTATTGAGACGAAAGTTCACGAGCTTGGCGTCGTGCTTTTCCGTCTCAAGATCATCGTCCACGGCCTTGGTAACAAATGGGCTCATCCTCAGGGTCATTCTCGTTGAAATATCAGAGCTATTTTTTGGCCTCCAACACTCAATGACATGGCTAAGACTAGCCACTGCGAGGAGGATATGGAGGTACTAGTTCCTGTCGTGCCAATCTGGGTGGTCTTTTCAGGCTTTACCGATGTTCTGGACGTGCTGGAGCAGAGATTAACGCAGTTTTTGACCAAGAAGTAAGCTGAGGAACCGTCATGTCAAATATATCCATGGGTGATATTCGGCCTACGCGGAGAGGCTGGGCTCATCTACAACTGGGAGAGGCCGGAGGCAATATGGAGACCAGGTGAGGAGCGAGAATGGGTCAGAGGAGAGGTGTTCCGTGAAGGGTTTGCGTCTAGATACAGGCTGTAGAGAAGAAACACAATGAAGATCCAAACTAATGCCTTTTGGAAAACGGCATAGTGAATGCAGACAGGATGGCGAGTGGAGGTATGTAGATGTCACTAGTGCCAGGTCACGGTCACGTGTAATACATTCTTGAGTACCAGTTATTGATTTAGGCAGCCGGAGAGCCCTAGTCTCCCGGAGTCAGACTCTTAGTGTGTCTTTTTGTGATGTTGATGGCGACACTAGGAGAGCCCAGCAAAATAGCCCACTGAATATTGAATGTTGGCACTTACGTCCCAGGTCCCTTTACGCTCATTCTTCCAGAAGGTAGTCGTATATCCTAAGACAGCAAAACATCAAATCAAGGAAGTTGGGTGATATGTGACGAGTGAGGCACGAAGCAACAGAACGGGGTCTTTGGGTAAGTGTGACCGCCCCCTTTCATGTACCTTCCGTCTGGAGTTGTAGATCATACATGCAGCGAGCTCGCTCTGAACAGCAGCTTCCTTTCGAAATCCCACCCACTACGTTCAATGAAACTGCGCAGTACCCGTGCCTCGCCTGGATCACAGGGCAGGCCAGCGCGTCACGGGGTGCCCCACCCTCGTCGCGACCTAGCTTGCCCTCTTGTGCAATTTAATACTTCATCTTATCCACAAAATTCATGTTGCTGGAACATGCCGCCCGAAGATTCCCATCCAAAGTACCAAGGAACGCTGCACCAAACTTAACATGTGGCGTCCGTCGAAAACTGTCACCCTAGAATAGCCCCTAAATTAGTATGTACCTCTCGGTGCGTTGGATTCTAATCGGGAGAAGCGACTCTGAGTGTCGTCATCAACTTCATGATCATGCTTCAATATCGATCCTTATCGTTTCGACATATTTATGTTGCCTTGAATCAAGACCCTTCCGGTTGGTCAGATTTAGATAAGTCACGCCTTGTCCACAGCCTTATGCTCGATAGAACTGATTGTGTCTTTACACGCACCACTCATCCTAGTGCACAATATGCCATCCAAGCCCTCGCAGCGGGGTAACTACACAACAGCGGTCCCGAGTGATCGAAAAAAAAAGCAATCATCTAACACTACACGACCAGAGCAGTGGGAGAACGAGTTATTGGAGATGAGGCTCAAGGAGCTAAAGGATGCACGTAAACTCATCGCGACTCGTTCATCTGTTTCTGGCGAGGACATCATGTGTCAGGTGAAAGCGTTGAACGAGAAAATCAGTTGTGTAGCAAAATCGGTTATTGAAATGTCGATTGGGTGGTCTAGGGGTCAGAAGGGTGGCCAAGTCTTCGTCGGGGGTTTTCTTCGATATCCCGACAGGGTGGACAAGAGCTACCTGGTTGATGAGACGTTTGCGCAAGCCATTCTCCAGGTCTTTCTTACTCTGTCTTGTATGTGCTGGGTCGACTCTTGGTACCCGGGGAAATCAGCACTCGACACTCACCTTCGCTCTTTATATGGCAAGATACGCAAGAAAGGTACGTACTGAATCAAATAGTCATAATAGTACAGACGAACTTACTCGAGACTGCAGAAGGGCAGTTAGTAGCGAGGAAGTGGAGGCAACTCGTCTGTGAGCGAGAGTTGTCACCTGAATTAGATGCAAATATTCTGTCTGTACACGCCCGCTGGATCACCGAGCAGCTAATGCAGACATCTTCCCGTCTAGGAGAAGAGGATCGAAAGCAAGTTAGAAAAGGCGTTCAGGACTTGATGGATATATCAGAAAAACTCAGGAAAAATAAAGCCAAAATGATTTCCGATGAATTTCAGCCCTGGATCGCGTGGAATGAAGGTGTCGCATACAATTCGCCCTCTATGGAGGACGTTAGTGGCCAGTTTGGCGGGAAGCAAATCCAAAACCCAGGTCTCCTTCTTCACGTTATTGGGAGCACAGAAGTGGGGCTGAAGGCGTACGGCACGGCAGATGGCGATGGCGAACAGTGGTACTGGAGGCCGAGAGTGCTTCTTTTCGAGTCATTCAATCGAACTTATTGTTCCAGGTAACATAATGAACGTACGCTATTTCGTGGATATCATAGTCGGTATCCTGCGCAGTGTCTTTGTTTTTGATAAGTTGCTATGTGCTTTATGCTGGTCATACCCGATTGTACTACGAGTTCCTGCTAGACGGCCGTCCCGAGTCCTTTGTCATGTATGTATTACAGTTGTTGGCGGTTCAAACTTTCGAATGCTCAGGCTCAAGGTCACAAGACTTGTGAGAACGCACTAACACGAGAGTAGCGTCCAGATATACATTGGTTTACGACAAGGACCAGCGCTGCATCGTACACAAGCTTTATATGGCCAGTCCCCAGATACCTTGCCGTAAGAACAGAGGCCACTCATCTATTTATTGTGACAGGTGGAAAGTCAACGAGTAAAGAGTCTGGCGTAGCGGGATAAGATGACAATAACGAGAGAGTAGATCAATTGCGAGAATGTAGTCAAGCGCTGACCCACGGGGATTGCCGTTTGGGAATGTAAATGGCTGATCATAACGTTAAATACGACATGCTCTATTTCCATGCACAATCGCAAGGATTCCTCCTCTGAGCCAGACCCCCAATCTTACATCGATACCTGGTGGCAACCTTCCGTTTCTTATTTTTCTTTTTTTTACACTTCATGTGCACAATTTCTGGAACAATCGTTAGAACAATTGAGCACGGTTTGGAACAGTCGCGAGCCAGGCGCAGATCCAAAACCCATAGATACAGAGTTGTCGACCAAAGTAGAACAAGCCCGCGAGATCCCGAAGGGGGGATCCACACAGCCGGAGACTGAGATACAAGTAGCTGAACATGTACTGATCTCGAGAGAAAGTCGACGCGAAAAGCTGAAACGGGTTACGAAAGAATTAGCACTCGCACAGCGATTCCTCTCCACAGTTGACACTGTGTCCGAGGCTGACGTAGTCCGAGCCTTGGAAGCGTTGAATGAAGAGATCTTCCATTTGACGTCTATGGTAGCGGACGAGATTCAATTGGAAGAGGCGGAGCCCCTGTCACCCGGGCGGCTCGAGACACTTCGAAGCGGGATTACGGCTTTTGGACCAGTATTCTGGGACGAAGTGAGAGACAAGCATCTCGAAAATAGCCTGGCGATTCAGATTGACTGGCAGGCCATTCTCGCAGGCTGGTGCTCTGGGATCATCGGGGCTCGGGTTGCAACGGATTCAGAGGATGCAGGAGTGAACAGGGACTTGTGAACAGGGACTTGGAGGAGATATATAAAGACATCAAGCAAAAAGTAAGCTGAATTGACCACGTCCTCTTGTGCTGAATAGTATCTGACTGCCCTCAGATGGTCAAGCTGTTGCTGGTTGCTCGCGAGCCATCGCTCGTGGTGTTCCTGGTGAAGTCTCCACGGAAGTTCGGAAGAAACTAGAAAACAAGGTCACCAGCGCACTGGTTGCCTTGCCTGTTTTATGCATGCATACTTCTGAGGAATCCCTCGAGTTCAACAATACTTTTCGGGAGCTTATTAGACCTTTGATCGACAAATGCCTCAAAATTCGAAAAATAATAGGAGAAGAGATCACATCGACAGATATTCAACCACGTTTTATCAAGTCGGGAGATCCGCACGACGCTGAAACCCCAGAACTCGATTACGAAGATGACGGAGGCGATTCAACTAAGGAGAAAGGCAGATTTATTGGCTGTTCCCTCAGCTTGGGGCTCGATCGCATTCGCATCGAAAGTGATCCTAGTGTTCAGCAGCGTCAAGAGTCAATTTTGAAGCCGAAGGTGATTCCTCAGGAGACTCTGAAAAAGATCGTCTCTTGAACACGTTTCATTTTGTGATTTTCGATTGTCGCAGTTTCTTTTGCGCCCGCACTGACGTTAGGATTGGTTGTATTTCGTACTGCTCCGGAGCCTGTCTCTTTGGTCGTTTGAAGACGCATCTGATTATGATTGATGCTTATAGCAGGAGAACGCAAGGCAGGCTCTTGTCGTGACCATTTCTTCATAATCGCCGCAATGTCCGGATTATTTGTTGTCATTGATCAGAAATGCATGATAGTTTCTACGCAATTTCACAGAGGCCCAGACTAGACTCGGGCTAAGATATGGTGCCAAGAATAGCCTAACCTCGAGGCCTGACATGAGTATCAGAAGGAATGCCCGCAGGCTTCCAATATGCATGTATCTTAAACGAGGGTGTAAAGACACGTTTAGAGGGCGGTCCTTTGTAGCACTTTTGTCGTCCAGATAACACGGCTTTACCTTGTGGCAGAAGGACGGAATGCATAGCTAGGCTTTTCATTTACTACTCATCACCACCAGGTTGTTCGACTCAAATACATCAATGCTGCAAGCTCCATATCAACAAATATTTGCCCATCTTTGCCCATCCTCATAATTTACTTTTGGATGTGCTCGGGTGACGAATTACAAGCGAGCAATCAGTTGAGGACGACACGAAAGATCTTTCCTACAGATACCTATCACTAACAGTATATCACACTCATGGATATACTCTGTATAACATCTATGTTAATAGAAGCTGAATTCACCTCGGAATCGTCGTTAACAATGACGAGCGGGGCGCGGGAAATTCTATTTCCAAATTAGGGGTCTGCGGGCCACACCTTCCCTTTCTCATGCGGGTTGGAAGTCAATGATCATCGCTGCATAGTTTCCTGGCTTCAATGTCATGAATGGCGCACATAAGACGGGGGAGAAGGACGGGAAAATGCACCCGTGCATCAGCTTGATGTCGGTCAAGGGCGTAGGAACCGCTGGGATGCTGATCACAACTCGACGCTTTGTGTCACTCAGTAAGTACACTGCCGTTTTCATAGTCCCCAAGAGGCCCCTTTCTCATCCTATGAGGGATTTGGCTGAAAGGCCTCTAGTTAGACACCCCTAATATGAATGTGGTTGAAAGATGACGATAATATTCTATTACCCAACGATACAACGTTGGTATTAGTGCAATTTTGTAACGACATCCACTAGGCCTGGTGCCGTGGTCATGATGCACCGCTTTCATGAGTATATATACTACAGGGGATTTTTACTATGATCTTCTAAGAACTAGTCCCCGTCTTCTACGTCATCGTACCAATTTGTTTGTCCGATTCTGAGATGAGATGGAACGGATGCGGCATCATTGATCCCGGTTTTAGCCCTACGCCAACGAGGGGCTGGTGATGGCTTGTGAGATTCGCTACAACATGCTCTTTTTGCATACTCTAGCCTCCTTTTGAGGATCATTTCCCGTTATTTTGCGTACTGATTCCTCATTACTTTCTATCATGTCCAACGACCGTAACTCTCCACGACACGACAGGGTCCAGCCCGCTAAACAAGTAATCCACGATGGCTCTGAGCCTCCATACCAGAGTACTTCTTCCGCAAGTCGAACAAGATCGAGTAAATCCTCCAGTCGCCAGCCACCCTATGGTCCAAATCCCAACCAACGTCAGGCCAAAGTCCAAAAGCTTAATCCGAAGGAAGGATCTCAACGGCGATGGCCCGAGAAACAGGGGATGAGAGAGGGGCTAGGTCGACGCGAAGAGCTGAAACTTGAACAGGTCACGAAAGAATTAGCACTCGCACAGCGATTCCTCTCCACAGTTGACACTGTGTCCGAGGCTGACGTAGTCCGAGCCTTGGAAGCGTTAAATGAAGAGATCTTCCAGTTGACGTCTATGGTAGCGGACGAGATTCAATTGGAAGAGGTGGAGCCCCTGTCACCCGGGCAGCTCGAGACGCTTCGAAGCAGGATTACGGCTTTGGGACCAGTATTCTGGGACGAAGTGAGAGACAAACGTCTCGAAAATAGCCTGGCAATTCAGATTGGCTGGCAGGGCATTCTCGTAGACTGGTGCTCTGAGATCATCGATGCTTGGGTTGTGGGGAGTGAAGGAGTCAACAGAGACTTGGAGCAGACATATGAAAACATCAAAGCAACCAGTAGGCTGAAACAATCATGTCCTCGTGTACTGAGTATCTGACTGCCCTTAGATGGTCAAGCTGTTGCTAGCTGCTGGCGAGCCATCGCTCGTAGTGTTTCTGGTGAAATCTCCTCGGAGGTTCGGGGGCAGCTAGAAGACAAGGTCGTCGACGCCCTGGGCGCCCTGCCTGTAGTGTGTGGCTACATTTCACCAGGGAAACTCAACAAGCTCGACAAGACTTTTCGGGAACTCATTGGACCTTTGCTCGACATATGTCTCAAAATTCGAAAAATGATCGGAGAAGAGATCATGTCGACAGATATTCAACCATGCTTTATCAAGTCGGGAGATCCGTACGACCTTAAAACTGCAGAGCTTGATTACGAAGATGGCAGAGGCGGTTCAACTAAGGAGAGGGGTAGATTTATTGCCTGTTCCCTCAGCTTAGGGCTCGATCACATTCACATTGGAACTGAACGTGGCTCCGATGGTCTATATTCCAAGCATCGAGACCTGATAACAAAGCCGAAGGTGATTCTTCACACGACTTTGAAAAAAATCATCGCTTGAACAAATTCCGCTTTGTGAGCTTTCAATTGTCGCGGTCTCTTCCGCGCTCTCATTGACACTGCGGCTAGTTATTTCGTACCAAGAAGCCTGTCTCTGGAGGTGCGCCCGGCTACGATTGGCATTAGCGACAGAAGAGTGCAGGGCAGATCGGGTACCTGCAATTTCCCGCACCCGCACTACCGCATCCAAATTCTTACCGCAACTTGAAGGACACTCGCACCATGCACCCTTTAGCGGGTCCCTACGTGACCAGACGCTACCGCCAGCACCACCGCACATGGTACCGCACCTTTCTATACCTTGGCCATGTACACATATCAGCGAGTCTACAAAAGTTTATTCTCATCAATTTACATTAGTTTTCTTGCTACGCGAGTGCACACTACACCCAAGGATAAGTAATTTAATATCTATATGAGACATTTGGACTCTGCTCTACCGCACCCGCACCTGCACCCTCCCGCACCTTTGCCACACCTCCTACACAGCATCACGCACCCGCACCCGCACCCGCACCC
>KQ963423.1:0-20403 GCA_001563735.1 Leucoagaricus sp. SymC.cos | reverse complement strand
CCCTACCGCACCCGCACCCGCGCCCTACCGCAACAACTCCTGCACCCTACCGCAACGACTCCCACACCCTTTCCGCAATGACTTCTACACCATAGAAAGGGGTAGTGTATGTATACCTTCACCCTTAAGTGGCTCGCCAGGTGACAAAGACCCATCCTTCGATAACCTCTGACGACACTCAGGACAATCGAGAACCCTACGAAACTTGCCTCTCAAACAACTGTTTTGTTTAGTGTGACAGATCGAGACTTTAGCTTTGCCCCGGAGAATTGTGTGCCTTATCTGGTAGTTTATATTATTATCTCTACTGGCTCAAGGCAAAATGTGATCTCAGCACTGGTACTGAGTGGCATGTAGCTTGTGATCCAATGAAGTTGTACAGATGTTTTGCCAATTTGGAAATAGACAAACCTCTGACTATCACAAACTCATATGCCAACAGCTCAACAACACTCCAATTTATACCGAAGTTATGCTTCTCTCGTATGAAGTATACGTCAGATTTAATATAGAAATGTATATGCTGAGTAGATCTGATGTTATGCAAATTCTTGGTCATATTCCGTAGGGAAATAAGTGTTGAAGGATGAAGTGAGTGTCGAAAGCCGGGATGCTTATCATGTGGTTTGAGAGTATAGACGTTCACGGCCGTTATTTCTAATCTTTCACTGGGAAAGCAGGCATGAACGATGGCGACGTCTTCCTTTGGCGCATCCCGCACCCATTCACGTGACCATCCGCACCTGCACCCGCACCCTGACGCACCTTTGGCGCACTTGGCGCACTTGCGGTAGGACGCGGTGGTGCAGGTGCGGGGGCGGGCGTGGCATTTTGTGGGGGCTCCATCATCACTGGACTGATGGCTTCTATAAAACGATTCATGTTACTCACTGGGAGCTATCTGCGCACGGGTCTTGATAATATCAAGTGGCTATCCAACCAAAACCTGCGCCGCGCCGCCAAAACTTCCTGCAATAAGCTCATTTATTGTTGCTTGAGGGCTATGGGATGACATTGTGGTTGTGAGAGGGGAAGTATTGGGCAGAATAAGCGATACATTGTCAGAAGATAGATGTTATTGCCAACGTTGACGCGATTTCTAATATTTCCCACGCAAGTAAAATCATGAATAATTCGCGTACAAATACAGTGACAAACAGAAAATAAATCGCGACACGCCGAGTCTGAGAAGTGAGTGCCGACTCCTGGGCCTGTAACATGAACGACAACTCTGAAGACCGTGACGACTGAATCCTCAAACTCCTTCAGATATCTGTTTCGTAGATGATTCCTGCGTCTCCCCTATAGTTCGCGTTCGGTATATCATGATGGGCACCGTTTGGCCGAGAAACAAGTCGACTAACCTCTTCTCGATCCCCTAAAAGTAGACAAATCAGTTTGCAAAAATAAATGCAAGTGACGCTGACTTACTTCCTTCTGCCACACTACCTGGGCCTTCAACTCCGTTGCTCCAAACAGGATGATAATCTCATACGACATCTTGTAATAACTTCCAGTGGGGCCAATATGAAAAGAAATAGGGATATTCCTCGCATCTACCTTAACTTGACAAAGTTCGTGGTAATTGTCTAGACATCATGCTCAGGGAACCACGCCTCCGAAAACAAAGTCAACCATACCTGGATCATCGCCTATGAACTTGTCTCCATCCTTAAGCACCTTTCCTCGATAGCACAGTATTCTCCTATAGTATATCATTTTCAGATCCTCGGGGTTTGATGCGAGTCTGTGGTACGAGCTACGGAACTCCTTCGTTTCAAGAACCTGGGTGTTCTATGTTACAGAGGTAAGTGATGAGACAATCGTCAGTGAGTCCTATCGAAGACAGACCCGTGGAAGAATAATGTCAAATCCTCTTGGAATACGCAGGTCCCCTGCCAAGTCCACGATGGCTTGAGCACGACGTTTTCTATGCTCTAAGAGATTCGGCTTATACAGCATCCTGGCTTCTGTTCCAGCCGCGTAACGTGTGACCCTAGAGAGAACGGGGTGGTCCAAAACGAAGGATACGGCACCGTCGGCGACGATTTTGTTTCTAAAATATACAGCAAGTGGTCTATTTTTCCTATTAACTGATCTTGATGCTTACAGTTGTGTATTCAGTGGTCTGAAAACCGATAGGCCATGCGGCTCTAGACCCTCCTTCACCCGCCTAAGGAGGAACTCGTTCTCCGAAAACCCACCGACAAGAAAGACACTCTTTGTAAGTGTTACACTTTAAGAAATTCCGCCTGACGATGCAGCGCGTACCGTAATCCTTCTATGAGCCCGATGACGTTGTTCCAACACACCATCGACAATACATTTGATTGAGGGATCAAAGAATGAAGCAACAACCGTTCTGCAGATGGATGAGCGTTGAGGAGTGGAGTATACAATGGGTACGTACCCGTCGAGGCGCAACGCGCCCGATCTGATTTTCAATATCAAGTCCATATCGTCTTTACTGCCAAAGCGGATGAATTGGGGTCTGGACGGGTTCTCAAATAAGCATTTTGTCTTCGTCTCAAATTCTTGTTTCATCCTGTCGACGAACTTGGCGAACTGTGAGCCCCAGAGGATTTCTGATTGAAGCCGATGATCTCAGGAGTAAACACCGGTGAACAGTGTGCATAGTAGATCGACTCACTATTCAGGTACTTCTCCGCAGCATCAGTAACGAAAATGGATCCCTTGATGTGGCCTGGGAAAGATATTAGAAGCGCACAGGGCCGATGAGTGGCAAATCTTACATTGGGCTTCTGCGATTTCCTCAAAGCCTTTCCCATCAGCCGCTGCTGCGTAGGCGCTAATATCGAGTGTTCCTCCTCCAGCGTCAACAATAGAAACACCCTCCCGTCTCTTCGAACAGGGTATTAGTTGTTGCAAGTACGCTCAACAAAATTTCCGCCTACTCGGATAGATTCGGTCATGAGGCCTTGGTCAATGCATCTGTTGAGACTGGCTTCCCCTTCAGTGATAAAAGAGAGCTTGTTGTGCCCACCGGCTCTGATAAGACCGGCTTTTTCAGCAGCCCGTCTCATCATGGTTTGCTGGGGGCCTCCCCAGCCGTTAGGGTGAGACAGTACATAATGTATTTCTGGACCGTTCCAGAGACTGGCGCCAATTCCTGGATGACTGACTTCAATAAACCGTTTGGCATAGGCGTTCAGATACTCCAAAAAATCGGAGAAGACATCAATGGCCGTTTTGTTTGGGGGAAGTTTGGGGATGTCAGCAGGGGCCCCAGTAGCAAATTCCTGTGTCTTTGGACGCAAATGGAGCTTGAACCTATTGAGATTGAGCTAACACACAGCCCGTGCGAGAACGAAGAGATACCATTTCGCCTGGATCCAGCCTTCCTCGTCTGCCATTATGTCCATGCCCTCTTCTTCAGTCTCAGCACCAGCCACACAAACACGTCCGTTCTTGTCGTAGTACAGAATCGACGGAATTTTTGCATTACGAATTTTTTCTGGTCCTGGGAACCTTGCATTGGGCGTCAGATGTGCAAAAACATAAAACTAGAATAGTAATTCAACTGTACGCTAAGAATTTTAGGCTCGTTTCCTGGGTCGAGAATACTAAAGATGTCATCAGTTAAGTTGATAGAGATTGCAAAAGCCCAGTTGATGTAATTGATGACCTGTATGAGATACCACTGTACGTGGTTCCGACGTCGAATGCGAGGAGTAACTTGCGTTCTCGCCCAGTGTATTTAGCTCTCGGCATGCTCGTGGATGAAGGGGCAATATGGATTTTTTGGAATGCGGGTTAAAGGATAGTGGTTCTAAGTACGTCCTAGCCTTATAATAGCTCAAGAACGGCAGATTCGCCATTATCAACTCCTGCGGATGATCGATCAGGGTGTCAAATTCCACAAATGTAACTGACGACCAATCGACGGAAAACCTCCACTCCGCTGATCATGACAGCAATTCCAAGTCCAGACACCTCATGCCAAGTCGCACCTTCACCACATGTTTTACACACCATTCACCCTAGTACAGTATAGTGAGGGGTACGGCCGGCGTAGCAGAGCGGGCGAGTGGTAGGGAGTCGTTATTCTGATACATCTACACAATCATCATCCCTTTCGGTTGGACAATGATCATACTTGTCAGTTCGTGCGGAAAAACGTTGGAATACTGGGAATCATTGTCAGATCTAGTGTAAACCTAAGAGCAGTGACGCACTTGATCCAACACATGGATGCAAGACTGCAACGACAGAATAAACTCTGCGCGCAGTATCATGAATAAGTACCGAGTACTCGGTCCTATAGAAGAGTATTGCACACACCAGTTAGAGGACTGGAACGTGTTTAATGCTTGACAAAGATCGAAAGACTTCGAAGAAGGCTCGTAATATTGCCTTCCGTTTGTTTGTTTGTGTACAACAGGGTCATCATTGTATCTATGATCGATCACTCACTAGCGTAACATCACGAGTCTCCTGTCTACTTGCTGTCCACAAAATTGGCTACACCTCAGGATACTTCAGAGTCATTTCAGAAATAACTGGAGCAAGCTTCAACCCTCGACTCGGTGAATATCAAACTACAGGACTGTTTTAAATCACCTTTACACTCGCTCTGATGTGACACTACGGAGTCTATAATTGCGCAAGCTGCTGGAGGGCGGCAGAGGGAAACTCCAAGAAGGAATATTTTGGGAATGGCGCCGCTATCCAAGATCTCCCCAACTTCACAGCGGCAAGTCGATCAGCTCTTTTCCCCTTCAGGAGAACACTAAGTTACCGAATTGTGGATGAACCGATTCTCCTAAGTTACTGGAGACTTCGCTACTGGGTACTTAGAGATACGGGATCCGGAGAAGCTAGATTTTGAAGACAGGTAAGCGGCGGAGACACCCAAGCCTCTGAAAGTTACCGACATGCAGGTTGCTTCACTGGAAGGCATGAGCCATCTCCTTGCCGCATACCCATTGTCTGGGCCCCTAGGTTCAATCCAAGAGCACGAAGGCCCATCGTGTCATGGGCCATTTTCCCGATGCTTCCCTTTCCCTATTGTTGGTCAACAAATGAAAGAAAGCGGTCGCAAGAGGAATGGGATGTTGTATGAGTTGCAGGCCTGCCACAATTGCATCCACCTTTCTTAACGCTCGACTTGTATTAACTTCTAGCGTCCTTCGACTAATCAATGAGTTGACAGTCCAGCATCGATCAACGGCCGCCGCATCCGTCATAAGTGAACTTCTCACTTTCACCCTTACTGAAATAACATCTGGAGGGTACACCCTGGATTTGCGAATATTTGCTTCACCTGGCTATCGTCTCGTTGCGTTATATGAAGCTGTATTACTCGTGGACGCCGTCTTGTGATCCAAGAGAGACTCCCGGTAAATAAGTGATCTTGTCTTCTGTCCGCGATTAGCACTTGGCGCTATCAGATTTCTCAATTCTGTTATGACAATCGTGCTTGAAACCCACACAAGCCCTTTGCCCACCAGCGCAATCGTTATTCTGCCATATGTCAACAGTTTGCCTTACGATTCATCATGTTGCCTAGATCTCCTGGACTCGGGCTGATTCCTTGACTTGCCATGCGACCCGTGTTAAGGTGACATGTACAATGTAATATGAATGGCGTCCATTCAGTTTTAGACAAAAAAATCAGAATCACTCTGCACAAGATGGAAACAAGGTGGGAGGCGAAAGGACGACGGCCATTTTCTTCTGGCCTTTGAGCTAGAGCGGCTTGTATCTTGGGTAACTCATTAATCCTGCTTAGATTTTGAATACGACCACAACATTCATGAATTTCAAATCGGGGCTTCCGAGTGCGATCACGATGATGTCAGGAGTACACCAGCGTACGGAAGTTTGTGCGCGAGTGGTTGAGCTTGTCCTCTGAAGTTGTATCTGATCGATGAACGGATAACTGCCACTATCTTTAGGTGACTCTTGTAATTGTCCTCTCGTATCCAGACCTGCGGCCTAGTCTCATTCGTCGCGTTTTTGGGTCTCTCCTCAAAAATTTACTGGTATAGGATCCCTTACTTCCACTCGCTGGAGAGCCACTGCCTCGGGAATTCCCAGTAGTACGTGACATTGACCCCCCGACAGTTAGGTGTTTCTAACATCACCCTGGAAGATGGCAACATACCTTTACCCACCGATCTCTGTGATTTACTATCAGACCTTGTTGAACTATGGGATAAACAACGACTACTTGCTAAGGATGATATCCAATCAATTGTCGACTTTCTTATCAAGATATGTGATCATTCGTTACTGGCGAGTAACATCGACTTCGACCATCATCGTTGCTATTCTATGGGCTAACGCAGTCACTGCTAGGTAATTAGTGAAGAGAAACAGAGAGGCTAGACTCATCTGCAGCTAGAAGAGGCCGGAGGCAATATGGGGACCAGGTGAGGAGCGAGAATGGGCCAGAGGAGATATGTTCTGTGGAGGGTTTGCGTCTGGATATATCTATGGGCACATGTAGTCACGACTAGGTAATTAGTGAAGAGAAACAGAGAAGCTGGGCTCATCTGCAATTGGAAGAGGCCGAATGTAATATGGAGACCAGGTGAGGAGCGAGAATGGGTCAGAGGAGATGTGTTCCGTGGAGGGTTTGTCTAGATACAGGCTGTAGAGAAGTGACACAATGAAGATTTAAACCCATGCCTTTTGGCCAACTGTATAGTCAATGCAGACAGGATGGAGAGTGGAAGTATGTAGATGTCATTAGTGCTAGGTCATGTGTAATCCTTGAGTACCCGCTGTTGATTTAGGCAGCCGGAGGGCCCAGCAAAATAGCCCAATAAATGTTGGCACTTACGCCACAGTTCCCTTTACGCTCATTCTTCCAGAAGGTAGTCGTATATCCCAAGGCAGCAAAACATCTGAGTGAGGTACGAGGGAGGTGAAAGCGGGGTCTTTGGGCAAGTGTGACAGTCACGGCAAGTGACCTCCCCCTTTCTTCCCCTTTCATGTAGTACCCTTCCGTACGGAGTCGTAGATCATACATCCAGCGAGCTCAGAGCTTCCTACTCTCAGCAGCTTCCTTTTTCCACCCGCTGCACCCGATGTAACTGCGCATTTTGTGTCTGCGCAATACCCGTGCCTCGCCTGGATCACATAGGTTCAGCTAAACCCTCCCGATTTGGAAGTGATGGGCAAACCGGAGAGGCGCGTGAACGTCTTGTGTCGAGACTATGGATCACAGGGCATGCCAGCACGTCACTGCCCACACGCCCCGTCGCGACCTAGCTTGGCCCCTAGTTGAGCACGCTGCCAGGCAGAGAAGCACAACAACTATGCAAAGTGTAAATTAATGCTATATCTAATATACACAATTCGTCTTGCTGGAACACGCCGCCGAAGATTCCCATCCAAAGTACCAAGGAACGCTGCACCAAACTTAACATCACAGTGGTGTCCGCCGAAGACTTTCACTCGAGAATAGGCCCTATATTAGTACGTACCTCCCGGTGTGTTAGATTCTAATCGGGAGAAGCGACTCTGAGTGCTCTCATCAACTTCATGACCATACTTCAATATCGGTCATTATCGTTTCGACATATGTATGTCACCTTGAATCAAGACCCTTCCGGTTGGTCAGATTCAGACAAGTCATGCCTTGTCCACACGCTTGTGCTCGGTAGAACTGACTGTATCTTTACATCAGCACCACCCATCCTAGTGTACCATATGCCATCCAAGCACTCGATGCTAATTCCCGGCGCTATCGCTCCAAGAGAGCCCACGCGGCGGGGTAACCACACAACAGCGCCGAGTGATCAAGAAAAAAAGCAGTCATCCAACGCTACACAACCACGAAGCGCTCGGCAGTCGTCTTCCAGCGATCAGAAACCAGCTACGAAGCCCAATCCTCCGCAAGAAAATGACAACTCGGAGCAGTGGGGGAACGAGTCATTGGAGATGGGGCTCGAGGAGCTAAAGGACGCACGTAAACTCATCGAGACTCGTTCACCTGTTTCTGGCGTCCGACCGTACTTTATCATGTCAGGAGAAATTTACAACCCTCGAAGCACAGAGTTTGATTACGAAGATGGTGAAGATGATTCATCCGAGGCTGAGTCACTATATGGGCCACTGTTGCCTGTTCCCTCAGTCTGGGGCTCAATTGCGCTCATACTGAATGTGGTCCAGATGGTCATGTCGAGCGTAAAGAGCAAATTTTGAAGCCAAAGCTGATTCTTTGGGAGATTCTGGAAAGGATTACCACTTGAAGATACTTCGCTTTGTGGACCTTCAATTGTCGCCGTCTCTTCTGCACCCTCACTGACATTGCAGCTAGTTGTATTTCGCACTCAAGAACATGATGATTCGGCTGCCCAGCGATACGTTTGACTATGATTGGGATTGGTGGCAAGAGGCTAGACCTTGCAGTCTTTTTTACATATTCTTTGCAATTGCTGGATCATTAACTGTCACCGATCAGAGATGCATTATACATTTTACACTTCATAAAACATAACCAAATTTCATTTAATCTGCTGCCCTTCGAATTTCCAAAGATCCTCAAGTTGAGCCGCCAGATCTTTGCAGAATTGGAGCGAGGATTAGGTCAAGCACAGCATGTGGTCCTGAAAAAGTCACCTCTGATCCTCCTCGTCTGGAGCCCACTGTCAAGGATATATATGCATCGCCATTCCTCAAGACCCCGTCGCTCGACATAGCGTCTACAATTTGCCCCGCCTTCTAACTGAAAGTCAACAATGTGATCAAATATGAAGTCACATAAAATGTTCGAGACGACTGATGCATTCCGCCGCCTTGACTGAAGTACTTGGTGTCAGAGACTGGCGTATAAAAATAGGTGAAACAGAATACTCACCTAGCTACTGAGGATCAAGCTATGGTTTAACTCCTCATTCTTGATCTCTTTATCATGTGCTCCACGTCGGGCTCAGCCTGTACAATGGTCCGAGAGACGTCGAGTAACATCTCGCTGTGAAGCACGTCGTACCGGATCGCGCTCAAAGCTTGAAAGGGCTGTGCCTGGTGATCGGGGCCTTCGATCCTATAGTAAGATTTATAGCAAGGAAACAGATAAGTTCTTGTACAAGTATCGAGTAAGTAGATTTATACTTTTCATCGCTCAATTTCTGGCCTTGTCATTTGTCTATATTTACTCTCCTACTTAATGGCAGGCAATAGAAGTCTGCAATGATACAAATTAAATGCGAGAGCTTCCAGTTGCCAGACAACGCGCCTTTCAACGAGGCTTGGCCTCCATTTCGTCGTCACTGCTGTTTGCATCTTTCTTCATCACTGGCATACGGAGTGCGTCTTCCCTGATCCGTCGCCCGCAGCGATTACACCACCCCGTTACACGTACACAAAATCATTTATATACCCCAGGTCGTAGGTCTGACTTCATTGACTCCATTCATCCCATGTGGTACCTTTCGTCCATCCAGCCTTGGACCTTCCTCTACGATCACTCCTGCTACTGCCAGTGCCGTAAGCATGAGTAGTCATTGTTCGTCGTCATAGGAGGAGCGGCAATCGAGGTTGTTGCTTTTGGAGTGACTGATGAATGCTCGCATTCACATCCCGATTTGAGAAGTGTTGCATTCTTCGACGAGGCAGCCAGAAAGTAGGCCGAGCAAGAGGTCGACTATTACAAATGTCAACATCAGGAAGTGGAATAATATGCTCTCAACATACATGGCAAAGATGACAAGCTTGATTCCTTGGTGGTCATCTTCGTCGGAGCTGGAGGCGACCAGTCATGATCAAGGGAAGGGAATGAAAAGGGAGGAGGTTGACTCGGAGTAGGGGCTGGACTAGAGGGCGAAAAACGGGAGGAGGTTGGAAGGGTGAGGAAGCCAATGGAAGAGGCTAAGCTCAAGAAGAACGGCAAGGTGCCTAAAAAAGTCCGAGGGCTGAGAGAAGTTGTGAACAAGAGCTCGAGGTGGAACGCAGGGAGAAGGTCAAAGAAAAGTAGAGGACGATGGACGAGGAGAGGCCCAAAGAGGTTGAACCCATATTCTATGAAACGGGATGACGCATCAGACGACGTAGTCTTGTTTTTCAGGCCCTTGACCTGGAAATCACGGAAATAGCACAAAGCATTACCCGTGTATGTGCAAACGTCCGTCAACCGACAACATCACCTCCCACAGAAGAACACTCAGGATTTGAAGTTATGGATTGTATATTCGAGGGACTTGCTGTTGGACCAGGATGGTTTCCAGGTATTCTAGTCAGAGGATATATCAGCGTGATCCAGTTGTACACAGACGACGACGTACCCCTCGTCAGCTAGAATGCAGCGAACGTGCTACCTGTGGCAGGTATGCTATCATGTGATATAAGCTTCATTGTTGCCGTCAGAATAAAAGTAAGTTAGCTTACCTTAACACTGATGAATGAAGCCAATGATTGTAAGATAGAAAATATATCCACTTATACGATAGGGTTCAACCAGGAGAAATAGCGGGTCATGCCAGATGTACGCTCGAGTGTCTAGTTCTTCGGTCGTACGCGGGAGGAGTGCATGCTTTCTTACCCCAATGACAGCACTTCTAAATCCTTTGCTCATGATCCCTTGAAGGTTCTGCACGAAGTTGGATACGAGATTTGACAACATCTGACATGTGGTTGAGGAGCTTGACAAAGGAGATAGAGGAAACCCTTACCCAATGGGTAACAAGCTAGCCAATACGAGATCTGTGATATCCCACGTCAGTTGTCAAAAACAGGGTGAGCAGAGGTACGAACGCCTCCGGTTGATCCTGAAACTAGTAGCGCCCACACAGGAATGTCATTTCCATACTTCTTCGCAAATTTGCGTTTTGAGAATTCAAAGGCTGTTGAAGCTTATACATTAGCCGAGCGGATCCAAAAGCACTAGTGAAAATCGGACCGGAATAGAAGCTATTTCCATCGTGTCAGTCATTTGTTGAGAGGTTGATGACGCAAATGGCGTACCCAGCATATGCAGGAATTTCGCGAGCGACGGTTACCCAATACCCTCGCATGATTCCTTTTCTGAAACCCCAGTCTCTCCACATTTCGCTGACGATCACTCGGAGCCGCTTATCGGTGGCCGCACCATATTGTCCTTGCATCCTGACTTTGAACATTTCAACTAAGAACAGGTCGGTGAGATTCGTTCGAAGAATTGGAGAGTTAAACTCACCAGGACTGGCGAGGACGGCATTAGCGGCACCTGCCATCGCACCCGCCGCGGCTATTTGTTTCAACGAGAGCTCGGGATAAGGCGAGATTATCCGCTTTGAAGTGCCGTATGCGGCGAGTCTACTCCAGCAATACCGAGCAAAGGACTCAACGTTCCTATGGTGTTAGACTATCAGAAATGCATCATCAATACGATGGAAGTATTCACCCTTATATAAAGCGAAGAAGCCCTCCTTTCGAAAGGTTTGGACCAATATATCCATGGGACCTCTCTTGAATCGACATACATTCACTCGAGCAGCACAAAAATAAGGAGTTGACGTACAAACATACCCTCTACATCGTAGGGCATCTCATTAGCTTATGTTTCTATAAAATGATTCATGTTACTCACTGGGAGCTATCTGCGCGCGGGTCTTGATAGTGTCGAGTGGCTGTCCAACTAAAACCTGCGCTGCGCCGCCAAAACCTCCTGCAATAAGCTCATTTATCGTTGCTTGAGTGCTATGAGATGGCATTGCGGTTGTGAAGGGAGAAATATCGGGCAGAATAAGCGATATATTGTCAGAAGATAGATGTTATTGCCGACGTTGACACGATCTCTAAGGTTTCCCACGCAAGTGAAATCATGAATAATTTGCGTACAAATACAGTGACAAACAGAAAATAAATCGCGACACGGCGAGTCTCAGAACAGTGAGAAATGAGTGCCGACTCCTGGGCCTGTAACATGAATGACAATTCTGAAGACCGTAACAACCGAATCCTCAAACCTCCTTCAGACATCTGTTTCGTAGATGACTACTGCGTCTCCCCTATAGTTCGCGTTCGGTATATCATCATGATGCCAGGCACCTCGAGTCCGAGAAACAAGTCGACTAACCTCTTCTCGATTCCCTAAAAGTAGACAAATCAGTTTGCAAAAATAAATGCAAGTGACACTAACTTACATCCTTCTGCCACACTACCTGGGCCTTCAACTCCGTCGCTCCAAACAGGATGACAATCTCATATACAATCTTGTAATAACTCCCAGTGGGACCAATATGAAAAGAAGTAGGGATATTCCTTGCATCTACCTTGACTTGACAAAGTTCGTGATAATTATCTAGATATAATGCTCAGGGAACCACGCCTTCGAAAATAAAGACAAACATACCTGGATCATCGCCTATGAACTTGTCTCCATCCTTAAGCTCATCTCCTCGATAGCACAGTATTCCGTCATAGTATATCTTTCTCAGATTCTCGGGGCTTGATGCGAGTCTTAAGTACGATCTGCGGAACTCCTTCGTCTCAAGAACCTGGGTGTTCTATGTTACATAGGTAAGTGACGAGACAATCATCAGCGAATCCTATCGAAGACAGACCCGTGGAAGAATAATATCAAATCCTCTTGGAATACGCAGGTCCCCTGCCAAGTCCACAATGGCTTGAGCACGGCGCTTTCTATGCTCTGGGAGATTCGACTTATACAGCATCTCGACTTCTGTTCCAGCCGCGTAACGTGTGACCCTAGAAAGAACGGGGTGGTCCAAAATGAAGGATACGGCACCGTCGGCGACGATTTTGTTTCTCAAATATACAGTCAGTGGTCTATTTCTCCTATTGACTGATTTTAATGCTTACAGCTGTGTATTCAGTGGTCTGAAAACCGATAAGCCATGCGGCTCTAGACCCTCTTTCACCCGCTTAAGGAGAAACTCGTTTTCTGAAAACCCACCGACAAGAAAGACGCTCTTGAAAGGTGTTACACTCAAAGAAAATTCGCCTGACGATGTAGCGCGCGTACCGTAATCCTTCTATGAGCGCGACGACGTTGTTCCAACACACCATCAACAATACACTTGATTGAGGGTTCAAAGAACGAAGCCACAACCGTTCTGCAGATGGATGAGCATTGAGTGGTGTATATAATAGGTGCGTACCCGTCGAGGCGTAACGCGCCCGATCTGATTTTCAACATCAAGTCCATATCGTCTTTATTGCCAAAGCGGATGAATTGGGGCCTGGACGGATTCTCAAACAAGCATTTCGTCTTCGTGTCAAATTCTTGTTTCATCTTGTCGATAAACTTGGCGAACTGTGAACCCCGGAGGATTTCTGATTGTAGCCAATGATTTCAGGAGTAAACGCCAGTGAACAGTGTGCATAGTACGTCGACTCACTATTCAGGTGCTTCTTCGCAGCATCAGTAACGAAAATGGATCCCTTGATGTGACCTGAGAGAGATATTAAAAGCATACAGTCCCGACGAGTGGCAAATCTTACATTGGGCTTCTGCGATTTCCTCGAAGCCTTTCCCATCAGCCTTTGCTGCGTAGGCGCTAATATCGAGTGTTCCTCCTCCAGCATCAACAATAGAGACACCCTCCCCGGGTCTCTTCGAACGAGGTATTAGTCGTTGAAAGCATGCTCAACAACTTTTCTGCTTACTCGGATAGATTCGGTCATGAGGCCTTGGTCAATGCATCTGTTGAGACTGGCTTCCCCTTCAGTGATAAAAGAGAGCTTGTTGCATCCGCCGGCTCCGATAAGGCCGGCTTTTTGGGCAGCCCGTTTCATCATGGTTTGCTGGGGGCCTTCCCAGCCGTTAGGGTGAGAGAGGACATAGCGTATTTCTGGACCGTTCCAGAGACTGGTGCCAATTCCTGGATGATTGACTTCGATAAACCGTTTGGCATAGGCGTTCAGATACTCCAAAAAGTCGGAGAAGACATCAACGGCTGTTTTGTTTGGGGGAAGTTTGGGGATGTCAGCGGGGGCCCCGGTAGCAAATTCCTGTGTCTTTGGACGCAAATGGAGCTTGAACCTATGGAGATTGAGGTTAGCACACAGCCCGTGAGGAAACAAAGAGTTACCATTCTGCCTTGACCCAACCTTCGTCATCTGCCGTTATGTCCATGCCCTCTTCTTCAGTCTCAGCACCAGCTACGCTAACACGTCCGTTCTTGTCATAGTACAGGATCGACGGAATCTTTGCAACACGAATTTTTCCTGGTCCTGGGAACCTTGCATTGAGCGTCAGAGGTGCAAAAACATAAAACTAGAATAGTAACTCAACTGTATGCTAAGAATTCTAGGTTCGCTTCCAGGGTCGAGAATACTAAAGACGCCATCAGTCAAGCTGACAAAAGCCGAGTTGATGTAATTGATGACCTGTACGAGATGCCACTGTACGTGGTTCCGACGTCGAATGCGAGGAGTAACTTGCGTTCTCGTCCAATGTATTTAGCTCTCGACATGATCGTGGATGAAGGGGCGTTATGGGTTCTTTGGAATACGGGTGAAAGAATAGTGATCCCAAGTACGTCTTAGCCTTATAACAACTCAAGAACGACAGAGTCGCTATTATCAACTCCAGTGGATGATCGATCAACGTGTCAAACTCCACAAATGTAACTGAAGACCAGTCAACGGAAAACCTCCGCTCGACTGATCATGACAGCGACTCGCGGTCCAGACACCTCATGGCCTGTCGCGCCTTCACCACATGTTTTGCACACCATTCATCCTAGTATCACACAGTGAATAGCCCCATAGCGGCCATCACGAAAAAGTTAGGCGCCAGATGGGTATTATATGGTCAGATCTGGGACTGTTTGTGATTATCTTACCTAGTCATAGCTAGCTCTGGCAATATAATCGCTCGTCTGGCGCTTAATGTTTTCGTGATGGCGGGGCGGGCGAGTGGTAGGCAGCCGCTATTTTATGACACATTTACTCAATCATCATCCCTTTTGGTTAGACAACGATCATACTGGTCAGTTCGTGCGGAAAGAACGTTGGAATACTGCGAATCATTATCAGATCCAGCGTAAGGCTAAAAGTGACACACTTGATCAAACACATGGATTCGAGACTGCAAAGACAGAATAAACTCTGCGCGCAGTATCATGAATCAGTACCGAGTATTCGGTCCCATAGAAGAGTACTGCACACACCAGTTAGAGGACCGGGACGTGTTTGATGCTTGACAAAGATCGAAAGAATTCGAAGAAGGCTTGTAATATTGCCTTCCGTTTGTCTGTTTGTGTACAACAGGGTCATCATGGCATCTATGATCGATCACAACTCCTGTCTACCTGCTGTCCACAAAATTAGTCACATCTCAGGATACCTCAGAGTCATTTCGGAAATAACTGGAGCAAGCTTCCACTCTCGACTCGGTGAATATCAAACCACAGGACTATGTTTCAAATCACCTTTACCCTCGCCCTGATGTAACACTACGTAGTCTACAATTGCGCATGCCGCTGGAGGGTGACAAAGGGAACACCAAGAAGCAGCGTTCTGGGAATGGTGTCGCTATCCAGGATTAGCTTCCCGACTTCAGAGCGGCAAGTCGATCAGCTCTTTCCTTCCTCTGGAGAATACCAAGTCACTGACATGTAGATGAACCGTTTCTCGTAGTAAGTTACTGGAGACTTCGCTACTCAGTAAGTATTTAGAGATACGGGATCCGGAGATGCTAGATTTTAAAGACAAGTAAGCGGCGGAGATACCCGAGCCTCTGAAAGTTACTGACATGTAGGTTGCTTTGCTGGAAGGCATGAGCCATCTCCTTGCCGCATACCAATTGTCTGTGCCCCTAGGTTCAAACAAAGAGCACAGAGGCCCATCTTCTCGTGTGTCATTTTCCCAATGATCCCCTTTCCCTTTTGTTGATCAACAAATGAAAGAAAGAGAGATAAGATGTTGTATGGGTTGCATGCCTGCCACAATTGCATCCACCTTTCTTAACGCTCGACTTGTACTAACTTCTAGCGTCCTTCGAATAATCAATAGGCTGACGGTCCAGCACCGATCAACAGCCGCTGCATCCGTCATAAGCCAGCTTCTCACTTTCACCCTTACTGAAATAATATCTGGAGGGCGCACCCAGGATTTGCGAACATTTGCTTCACCTGACTACTGTCTCGTTGCATTATATGAAGCTGTATTACTCGCGGACGCTGTCTTGCGATCCAAGAGAGATGCCCTATAAATAAGAGTGATCTTGTCTTCTGTACACGATTAGCATTTGACGCTATCGGATTTCCCCATTCTGTTAACCCACACAAGCCCTTTGCCCACCTGCGCAGTCGTTCGGGTGACATGTACAATGTAATATGAATGTCGTCCATTCAGGTTTAGACCAAACAATCAGAATCACGCTGCACAAGATGGTAACAAGGTGAGAAGCGGAAAGACAACCGCCATGGCTTTTATCTTGGGTAACTTATTAATCCTGCCTAGATTTTGACTACGACTACGGCATCCATGAATTTCAAATCGAGGCTTCCGAGCGCAACCATGATGATGTCAGGGGTGCTTCAGCGTAGGAACTTTGCACGCAAGTTTGCGCGTGAGTGGTTGAGCCTGTCCTCTGAAGTTGTATCCGATCGATTAACGAATGACTGCCACTGTCTTTAGGTGGCTCTTGTGATTGTCCTCTTGTATCCGAACCTGCGGCCTAGTCTCACTTGCCGCGTTCTGGGCCTCTCCTCAAAAATTTGCTGGTATGGGATCCCTTACTTCCACTCGCCGGAGAGCTACCGGCCCTCGGGAATTCCTAGTAGTACGTGACATTGACTCCCTGAGACTGTTAGGTGTTTCTAACACCGCGCTGGAAGATGACAACATACCTGTGCCCACCGATCTCTGTGATTTACTATCAGACTTTGTTGAGCTGTGGGATGAACAACGACTACTTGCTAAGGATGATACCCAATCAATTGTCGACTTTATTATCAAGATATGTGATCATTCTTTACTGGCGGGTAACATCAACTTCGACCATCATCGTTGCTATCTATGGGCACATGCAGTCACTACTAGGTAATTAGTGAAGAGAAACAGAGAGGCTGGGCTCATCTGCAATTGGAAGAGGCCAGATGCAATATGGAGACCCGGTGAGGAGCGAGAATGGATCAGAGATGTGTTCCGTGGAGGGCTTGCCTCTAGATACAGGCTGTAGAGAAGTAGCACAATAAATATTCAAACCCATGCCTTTTGGCCAACGGTATAGTGAATGCAGACAGTATGGAGAGTGGAAGTATGCAGATGTCATTAGTGCTAGGTCATGTGTAATTCTTGAGTACCCGCTGTTGATTTAGGCAGCCAGAGGGCCCAGCAAAATAGCCCAACGAATGTTAACACTTACGCCTCAGCTCCCTTTACGCTCATTCTTCCAGAAGGTAGTTGTATATCCCAAGACAGCAAACGATCCAGGCGCTAATTTCTCATCAAATTTAGGAAGTTTGGTGATCTGCGACGAGCGGGTGTGAGCTCAGAGCTCGCTACTCTCAGCAGCTTCCTTTTCCCACCCGCCGCACCCGATGGAACTGCTCATTTTGTGTCTGCGCAGTACCCGTGCCTCGCCTGGATCACAGGGCAGGCCGGCACGTCACCGGGTGCCCACCCCGTCGCGACCTAGCTTGGCCCCCTGGTTGAGCACGCTGCCAGGCAGAGAAGCACAACAACTATGCAAAGTGCAAATTAATGCTACATCTAATATATACAATTTGTCTTGCTGGAACACGCCGCCCGAAGGTGCCCATCCAAAGCACCAAGGAACGCTGCACCAAACCTAACGTCACAGTGGCGTCCTGTCACTCAAGAATAGCCCCTATATCAGTATGTACCTGGTGTATTAGATTCTAATCGGGAGAAACGACTTCAAGTGTCGTCACCAACTTTATGATCCTGCTTCAATATCGATCATTATCATTTCGACATGTTTATGTCGCCTTGAATCAAGACCCTTCCGGTTGGTCAGATTTAGATAAGTCACGCCTTGTCCACACGCTTGTGCTCGATAGAACTGACTGTGTCTTTAAATGCACCACTCATCCTAGTGTGCCATATGCCATCCAAGTCCTCGATGCCAATTCCCGGCGCTACCGCTCCAGGAGAGCCCTCGCAGCAGGGTAACCACATAACGGTGGTCCCGAATGATCGAGAAAAAAGGCAACCATCCAACGCTACACAACCACGAAGTGCTTGGCACTCGTCTTCCAGCGATCGAAAACCAGCTACGAAGCCCAACCCTTCACGAGAAAATGACAACTCGGAGCAGTGGGAGAGCGAGTTATTGGAGATGAGGCTCGAGGAGCTAAAGGACGCACGTAAACTCATCGCGACTCGTTCATCTGTTTCTGGTGAGGATGTCGAGCGTCAGGTACAAGCGTTGAACGAGAAAATCATTTATGTAGCAAAATCGGTTATCGAAATATCGACTGGGTGGTCTAGGGGTCAGAAGGATGGCCAAGTCTTCGTCGGGGGTTTTCTTCAATATCCCGACAAGGTGGACAAGGGCTACCTGGCTGACAAGACGTTTGCGCAAGCCATCCTCCAGGTCTTCCTTGCTCGGTCTTGTATGAGCTGGATCGACTCTTGGTACCCAGGGAAACCAGCCCTCGACACTTACCTTCGCTCTTTATATGACAACATACGCAAAAAAGGTACGTACTGAATCAAACAGCCATCATAGCACAGACGAACTTACTCGAGACTGCAGAAGGGCAGACAGCAGCGAGAAAGTGGAGGCAACTCATCTGTGAACGAGAGTTGTCACATGAACCAGATGCAAATATTCTGTCTGCACACGCCCACTGGATTACCGAGCAGCTTATGCAGACATCTTCCCGTCTAGGGGAAGAGCATCGAAAACAAGTTAGAAAAGGCGTTCAGGACTTGGTGGATATATCGGAAAAACTCAGGAGAAATAAAGCCGAAATGATTTCCGATGAATTTCAGCCCTGGATCGCGTGGAATGAAGGTGTCGCATACAATTCGCCCTCTATGAAGGACGTTAGTGGCCAGTTTGGCGGGAAGCAAATCCAGAACCCAGGTCCCCTTCTTCACGTTATTGGGAGCACAGAAGTGGGGCTGAAGGCGTACGGCACGGCAGATGGCGACGGCGAACAGTGGTACTGGAGGCCGAGAGTCCTTCTTTTCGAGTCATTCGCTCGAACCTATCGTTCCAGGTGACATTGTGAACGTACGCTATTTCGTGGATATTATAGCCGGTGTCCTGCACAGTGTCTTTGTTCTTGATCGGTTGCGGCTTGCTTTATACTACGAGTCCCTGCTAGATAGCCATTCCGAGTCCTTTGTCATGTATGTGTTACAGTTGTAGACGATTCAAACTTTCGAACGTTCAGGCTCAAGGTCACCAGACTTGTGAGAACGCATCAACACGAGAGTAGCGTCCAGATATACATTGATTTACGACAAGGACTAGCGCTACATCGTGCACAAGCTGTATATGGCCAGCCCCCCGAATAATGAGAATGTACTGTATGATCATTTCCAATTCTAGACGAAAATGGAACTTGATAACGGCTTCGACGTACCTTGCCGTCGGAGCAGCGGCCACTCATCTAATTATTGGGACAGGTGGAAAGTCAACGAGTAAAGAGTCTGGTGTAGCGGGATAAGATGACAATAATGAGAGAGGAGATCAATTGCGAAAATGTAGAGAAGCGCTGACCCACGGGGATTGCCGTTTGGGAGCACAAATTGCTGATCATGACGTTAAATACGACATGCTCTATTTGCATGCACAATCGCAAGGATTCCTCTTCCTCCTCTCATTTTTGAATTCTCGACTCCCATTGCCTTCTATCATATCCAACGTTCCTGAATTCATGTCCTCTGAGCCAGAGCCACAATCTTACACCAATACCTGGTGGCAACTTTCCGTTTCCTATTTTTCCTTTTTTTACACTTCATGTGCGCGATTTCTGGAACGATCGCTAGAACAATTGAGCACGGTTTGGAACCGCCGCGAGCCAGACACAAATCCCAATCTCATAGATACAGAGTTGCCGACCGAAGTAGAACAAGTCCACGAGGTCATAAGGGGGGGATCCACACAGCCGGAGACTGAGATACAAGTAGCTGAACATGTACTAATCCCAAGAGAAAGTCGACGCGAAGAGCTGAAACGGGTTACGAAGGAATTAGCACTCGCCCAACGATTCCTCTCCACAGTTGACACTGTGTCCGAGGCTGACGTAGTCCGAGCCTTGGAAGCGTTGAATGAAGAGATCTTCCATTTGACGTCTATGGTAGCGGACGAGATTCAATTGGAAGAGGCGGAGCCCCTGTCACCCGACCGGCTTGAGACACTTCGAAGCAGGATTACGGCTTTGGGACCAGTATTCTGGGACGAAGTGAGAGACAAACGTCTCGAAAATAGCCTGGCCATTCAGATTGGCTGGCAGGCCATTCTCGTAGACTGGTGCTCTGGGATCATCGGTGCTTGGGTTGTAA
>KQ963421.1:41232-56652 GCA_001563735.1 Leucoagaricus sp. SymC.cos | reverse complement strand
CACCCTCCTCGAATAAAACCTCCTATGAATTATTGAACCTTATTCTGTCGTAGATATCTCACATGTCACACCGTTAGTTGGTCAGGGTCAACAAGCTGTTGAAACCAAATACGCCATTTGTCATTTTTTTCTCTTCTGTGTGCATATTCTGACTTGCAATCGTGTGTTCATGATAGGTTGTCACAGATGATCCTGGATAAAGTATTCCATGGCGTCCTCGATCAAGGACGAGGATGTCTACTTGTATTCGATGAGCCAGAAGTCGACATGAGCACCATTTCTCTATTCCTTCCACTCCGGCTTTCTGAAGACTTTGGTTGACCAAAATGCGGGGAAATAGAATACATATGGTGCTGTGATTGATACCCTAGAGCAAGTTGGTAAAGTTGTCCAGTCGTTATACATCAAGGTATGTTATTGTTTCGTGCCGCTCAGATTGGTCAGTTGTTAATCATGATACGGCGGACGGTGAAAATAGCATGATGTAGTACTTAGCCATCAAATAATATAATCATCCCCTTTTGCTAGCTCTCTAGAAATTAATTCTGGGTGGAAAGTTGTGAGCGCCCTCGAATGACTGTTTATACCTGCAATGTCTTGTAGTCTGATACATGTTGTTCCACACAGCCCTTTGGGCACTGCTCTTTGCAGGTGGGATCATACCAGAGGAGTGAGGTTAAACAGAAAAGGTGATGTGGACTTTTCCTGGATTGTGGTTAAGGTGGCTGCTGTTTTTCGCACCTCTCCTTTGGGTAGGGTTGAGGCATTGGCAGGCCCCATCCCTATTTATTTGCATCTTAAGAAGCTGAGAGCCTGGGCAGCATACAGGGTCCTCACTCTTTCTTCTACACACCCTTCCAGGCAGTTCCTGGAAATGTGTGAGTTTCCCAGTACCAATCCACATTAGTATCATTTTACCAGACTGGGCTGCTCAGTTGAGAAGGTTTGGTCTGCTATTGTTGATACATTGTTGTATCTTTCCCAGCCAGTCACCCTGGAGATCTTTGATGCTGATGCTTCAGAGGCTCAGCCAGGATGGCAATTACTAGACTGGTTCACAGACTGTATATGGCTTGTTGAGTTTGATCCTAAGGAGGATGATGCTAATGTGCTGTAGTTGCTGAATACAGAGCTCAACAGGGCTATCACATTGGATGACTGCATTGTTGTGGCCACTGATGCATCAGTTAGCTGCAACAAGGCATTCTAGGCTGTCTTGGCAGCTTGGGTTTAGTCTGGTGGGGTGCTGGTTCAGCAATCTTGGCAGGGTTACTGCTCCAGATGTGGAACTCCATGCCATTCATATAGATGTCTTTGTGGCTTGTGCATAGAAAGGTACTTGTCACATTGTTTTGTTCACTGATCACCCAGCTTCAGCTTGGTGGGCAGTAGACCCTTCTATTAGCAGCAGGCAGGCTCAGGCACTGCTTGTTTGTTGCCATCTTACAAAGTGGCTTGGGAAAGATCTCTCTTGTGCCCAAGAGCTGCCAGCTAAATACCGGCCTTCTTCCACTACTACTGGCCCAACACGTCGCTAGATCATTATCCAAGCTGACATTGAGTTATGTCTCGACGTCACTACCACTATTGCTGAAATTAATCAGCTATTCATTGACAACAAACATGCTATCCGGGCAACCACAGCACGTCTTGCTTACGGTGGGCTCAACATTTCCACCTCCATTGTACCAGATCAGCATGACCTTGACTTGGTCATGAAGTTCGTTACTCCAAGCCTTCCAGGTTCTACCAAGGTGATTGTCCCACATTCCAGGTCTTTTCTCAAAATCCTCGACGTTCCTTATCCTGTGACCAAAGACACTGTCACACAGGCATTGACTGTAGCTTTGGAGCCACCTATCGGGCTCGCTGTTCAACCTCACATTATGCATAATTCCAAACATGCAGACACTGCAACTGTATGGTTCAATGTCTGGGATTCTCAGTCTGGAGCGAATGTCAAGAAGCTCAATGGACAATACATCACTATTGGTGATGCCTGATGTGTCATCCAGCCTGCCAAGACCCGACCTGGTATCCCCCTTTGTCAACGATGTTGGTGCTGGGGTCATTTGACTAATGCCTGCAAGTCGGAGGCAATACGCTGCCCTCATTGCTCTGGGCCTCACTCAGAACAACATCACCAGGAATACGCTAGCTGCTGCAAGGGCAATCCTAAAGCTAACCCACCCATCCCTCCCATGATTGCAGACGTCGAATGTCCACATGTACCTATTTGTTCAAATTGCCATGGAAAACATGCAGTGAACGATCATAAATGCAAGTTTTGGCATCATTGATTTGATGCTGACTGGTTTTCGAGATGACGTGCTGAGAAGTAGGTGTCTGTTACATGGGGCTCACCTTTTGGTGTTATGATGTCAGGGCTGTTTCTACAGTTGTCTGACTCCTCTGATCTTTTTTTATAATTTTCTGTATATTAAATCTCCATCTCTACTTTCTGCATATTAGGTTAGGTATGCCATAACAGGATACTCTGTAATTGTAGTTACTGGAGTTGCGGACTGCGTTTGAGCACTGTGTTATAAATTTTTTATTTTTAAAAAAAAATAAAAAATAAAAAAAATCTCTCTTGTACCTTCACTTTTATACAGGTCTGCTTTTTTTTGGAGTAGCCATTGCATTATACAGTCTATTACTATGTGGTGAACCCATCTGCCTAGAAGCATGTTAGGGCCAGGCCTTTCACTGTTAAAAGCAGATCAAAGTATAGTGCAGTGCTAGGAGTAAAGATGAACTAGTCACTTATGTAGTTGACAGTAAAAAAGACAAGTAATATAAGTGAAGGTTGATAGAGCTGCTGAGAACAACTGTAGAACACAGAGAGGATGTAAATTCACTAAAGAATAACAGAATTTTGTAGTTACTTATATACTACTGAGACAATAGTACATGTAAGTGATAATAATCTATCTACAATAAAGTGCATGTACTACTACAGCGAATAGCATAAAAGAGCATTGCTACAGAGTCCTAGGGTACAATAATGCATGGTATAATATAGGAGTCTATGAGCTATTATTTGTCATAAGAATATAGGATACCCTAATAGTACATACTATTAATAGATAGGCACATAGAGCATTTATTTAATTCAACACTCCTCTTCACTCAAGCATCAATGTAACAATTAAGTCAAACAGATCTAGACTCAGCATCTTTTTGGAGATAATTCTTTGAAGGATTTGCAGTGTGTTAAGACAACTTAATAACTGTGAATGCAATATCTGGGCATGATCCAATCATTAGATACAAAAGGGACCCAATCACCTACTAGAAAGTGGAATGCAATTGGGGATTGACAAAGCCATTATTAGGTTGATTTAAAAAATAAAATAAAAAAGCCATTATTAGGAAGTAGCTGATAGCCAGCTGGGAAAGGAGTTCAAGCTGAAGCAGTTTTGATGCTGAAATACTCAAGAACTTTGTTTAGATAGCCAACTTGATCAATAAAGATCTATTTATTTTTGTGATTACATGTAATATGCATACCAAGAAATTCCTTTATTTTTTCTTGATCATAGCATTCCTAATGCTTCATAAATTGAAGCTTTTTAGCACAAAGCAGGAAAGTGTTCTTTCTTATAAAAAGTACATCATCGATATAGACAACCATATAAATGTATTGACCAGTCTTTTTATCAAGATAAACATAGACACTAATATCAGATTTGCATTGCTTAAAGCCAAATTCAAGCATACTCTTAGTAACTTCTCTCCACTAGGCTAAACTAGCTTGCTTAAGGCCATACAATGCTCAGTCAAGTTTTCACATGAGGTGTTCTTTTTTAGAAATATAGAATTCTTCAGATTGCTCCATGTAGATCTTCTCATCCAGTTTGCCATATAAATAAGCAGTATAAATGTCTACAGACTCAATGTTTATATCTTCAAGTATGACAAGCATGAGCATAATACAAATAGTTTCATAATGCACAACTAGAGAAAATAATTCATCATAGTTGATACCTTTGACTTGAGAGAAGCCACACACAACAAGTCAAGAATAAAGACATCTATCAGACTTTTTGAGGAAGACCCATCTATTTTTAATTGCTTTGCAATTTGCAGAGAGCAGGACTAAGTGATACACCTAATGCTTTTTCAGGGCATCAAGCTCTTCTTTGCATATATTTAACTATTGAGTTTATTTTTCAAGTGACAACTTTTTAAGGTCAGCAAAAACTTCTTGTCTGGATATTTCACTGAATTCTGGTGTATATATAGCATTTAACAGTATTTTCATACATTCTACTCCCCCTTCTTTCACAATTTGAGCTTCATCATATTTAGAAGGTGACCAATCACATTAAGATCTTCTGGTTGGCAAATGAGAATCATCAGAATCCAGTCTGTACTCTTCAGGTAGTCTAGTGGGTGCTCTAGAAGTCTATGGTAGTGGAACTTCAGTACCAGATGCAGGACAAGGTGTTTAAAACATAAATCTAGGTATACCATCTAGATTCATCACTGGGTGAGTTTGTCTCTGTGACTGGCAAGGTTTTTCAGGATCTGGAGATGATCTCAGTGCCTGAGTCTGCAAATATGAAGGCATGTAACTACCAGATATTCTAATTGTGAAGGGCTTAATTGGATTACTATACTTGTCAAAGGCATGGGAGAGTTTATGATCCATATTGGGTTCAGGACTTTGCATAGGTGGAGTATAGTCTGGTAATATATATATAGGAGAACCATGTGGCAGAGAGAGAGATCTCAATCTATGTGGAGAACTATAACTCAAAGGAGTGGTCTCACAAGAGAATTGTGAAGAAAGACTTAGTTGACAAGGCAGTGAAGCACTCAGACCAGATGCTATAGAAGGTGCTGGAAGTAAAGGTGGTTCAGGCATAGGATGTGAGAGACCAGTAGAAGCAGGAGTAGGAGTTGGAGCATGAGGTGGCTGTAAACAACTCAACTGACTCAGATAACTTGGCCTTTGCAGAAGGTCTATAGGGTCTTCTGGAACAATGTCTGTCCCTGAAGGTGTACTAGGAATGGGTGGAATAGGGGCAGGCTCTTTTAAATCTTGATGAGATTTTCCAGCACAATGAAGAAACTACTCTTCATTGAATAATGTTGTGAGACTCACAAAAATAGAATTATTGTGGGTATATCTCATAAAGTGATATGCTTTAGAGCCTTGCTCATATCCCAGGAAGATCATTGGTTCTAATCTTGTACTTAGTTTATTTTTGTGCATTTCCTCTAGAATAAAGACATATGTGCTGCAGCCAAATATCTTAAGATAACTTACATTGGGTTTTCATCCTGAAGCTGTTTCAATTGGAGTTTTCCATCCAAGATGTTGAACTGGAGTTCTATTGTAAACATGAACAGCACATGCTACTGCAAATTCTCAAGGGTTTTCAGTGAGGCAAGCATAGAGTCTCATGGACTTAGCTTTTGTGACCAGAGTTTGGTTCAAGTATTCAGTGCATCCATTTTGTTGGTGCACAAGAGGTGCAGATATCTCATAAACAATTCTATTTGTTTTCAACAATGTAATAAATTCTGTAGATAAAAATTCTCCTCCCTGATCTATTTAGAGTCATTTAATTATATAACTACTCTGTTTTTCAATAAGTATTTTAAACTACTTGAAAGCAGCTAATATCTCTGACTTATACTATAAGAAGAAAACCTAGGCATGAGAAGAATAATCATCAAGAAGAGTAAGACACCACTTCTTCTGATAATAACTTTTAGTAGGAAACTCAAGGAGATCAGTATAGATCAATCTGAGATATATTGAATCATGCTTCTCAAAAGAAGAGAAGTTCTGTTGATGCATCTTGCTAAGAGCACAACTAGGACAGATCAGATCTTTATTTGGAATCTCAATATTAGAGAAGCCAGAGGTATTTTCAGAACAGTGTCTGAGAATATTTCTTGAAGGGTGTCTGAATCGATGGTGTTAGATATCATAATCAGCATCATGCAGGGTCATTACAGCATTGATCTGAGACCTAATGACATTGTAGTAAACCTAATATAGACTTTTTCCTTTTGAGCAAGGTTTTGTGATCAAGTGGATACTACCCAATTTGTCAAGAATATAAGTCTCATTTTTGCTTGCTTTAACTCTGAAATCTTGTTGCATAAAAGTGCCAAGAGAGAAGAGGCAATTTGCCAAACCCAAAATGTAAAATACTGGCCATAATATAACAGTCTTTAATGAGCTACCAATCTCAATCTCAATCAGAACAGATCTATATCCAATCACATTTAGAGATGCCTTTTTATTAGTAGTTTTGCATATACCAAAATTACTGGGAGAATACTCAGCAAAATCCTCTATAAATGGAGTAAAATGGCATAAAGCACTAGAGTCTAAGAGTACATGATTGTTAAACTTAAAATTCCCACATGAATAGCAATCATGAATAGTTTTATTCTCAAAATTACAATCTGTGATCATACAAGAAAATTGTACAAGATCAAGTAGAGATAAAATTTGAACAGGATGTCCCTGATCAACAGGTGAGTCCATATATACAAAGTCATTAAACAAGTCTATTACATGTGGTCCATCAGGATGTCAAACTCCATATAGTGTCTGAAGGGGCAACACTGATATGGAGACTCTTGAGAGAGCCCAAGGACTTAGGGACCTCTCTCCTAAGCAGAAGCTGTTGCTGTATAGGTCATGCATAGTCCCTATTGCTACATATAGCTTTTATCTTTAGTGTCATAAGCTTCATTCTCATAAAGCTCATCTTGCCTCACTCAACAAGATGCAGTACAGGGCTGCAGTCTGGATTACTGGTGCATTTTGCACCTCTCCTATGGGTGGCATGGAGGCGTTAGTGGGCCTCATCCCCATCCATTTACATCTTAGGAAGTTGAGGTCCCAGATGGCATACCAGGTCCTTACTTTGTCCTCTATGCATTCAACCAAGCAGTTACTTGGCACAAGGCAGTTCTCTGGTACTGATCCCCATTGCTACTATTTTACCAGGCTTGGCCATTCTGTGGAGAAGGTCAGGTCTGCAGTGGTTGATACCCTTTGGTATCATTCTATTCTGGTCACTCTGGAGACATTTGAGCCTGACACACTGGATGCTCACCTGGGTAGATGCCTTTTGGATCACTTTGGGGATCACATATGCATTGTTGAGTTTGGCTCCAAGGAGGAGGACATCAATATTGTGTGTATTCTGAATGCAGAGCTGGATAGGGCCTCCACAAGGAATGACTGCATTGTGGTGGCCATGGATACTTCTGTGGGTCATGACAAGGCTTTCTAGGTAGTTTTGGCTGCTTGGGTTTGGGCAGATGGGGTGCCAGTTTGGCAATCCTGCTAGGCTGCTGGCAGAGTGACAGCTCCTGATGCAGAGCTTCATGCCATTTGGATGGGTGTCTTTGCTGCATGCATGTGGGAAGGCGCCCATCATGTTGTCTTGTTCACTGATCATCCAGCTTTGGCTAGGTGAGCAGTGAACCCATTGGTTAGCAGTGGGCAGGCTCAGGCTTTGCTCATCTATCATCATCTGCAAAGGTGGCTAGGGGAGGATTCCTCCCACACCTTTGCTTTTGTCCAGATGCACTCCTCTTTAGAGTGGCCTTTGCATCATGCAGTTCATCACTTTGTAACAGACCCATCTTTCAGGGTGCCAGTAGGGGAGTCTCCCTTCATGACACTTAATTATATTTGTATGGCCAAGGCTCAGGCCTGTCACGATGAGTGGACTAGGTAGTTCACTTCGTTGAGCTCCTCTGGAAGAGACTTTTTGCATCTTACTGATGTTGGGAGCAAACACTTGATGCCTACTTACCTCTCTGGAGGTATGTGGCTTAAATATCTGCATGATTTGCCTACCTGTGCCAGGGTGTGCTAGGCAGTGCTGAAACATATGCCTATTAGAGAGTTTAGATGGCAGTTTAAGCTCTCTGATGATCATTCCTGCCCTTGCAGGTCTGCTCAATTGTAGACTTGTGAGCATGTTTTGACCAAATGTACTGATTTTGGTCCACCTCAGTGCTTTCCCAAGCTTTGAGATAAGCTGCTGGAGTTTTGCAGGGAGAACCCTAGAGTGTTCTCCTTTGCGCACCTCCCTGGAGGATAAGAACAGTATGGCCACTCTTTGGCAGTTGCTGGATTCCCTTGGAGCCTTTCAGGTTCTTGGGGGGTCTAGTATTGGTGGCTGATAGGGGCTGTGCTAGTTGCTCCTTAGCACTCATCATCTGCATTCTGCAGGGTGGGGGTGAGAGACCTTACCTGCTCTTTGTCTACCTCTGGGTGTAGAAAGGGCTTATTTTAGATATAGGCTATTATATTCAGCTGAGCTGGGAGGGATTTCAGTTCTTCATAGGGTAATTGTAGTGTACTATTGTAGTTATTGCGACTGGACTGCTATTGTGCACTGGTATTAAGAGAGAGAGCCCAAGGAAGCAAAGATGCTCAACCTCAGTAGCCTGACTCTGGATGGTTCCATTGTCCAGGCTATAGTTTGGAATGTGAGACATTATTAGGAATCAACAACTGTGAGAATAAATTAGATACATACATATAAGTATTATCACTGTAGTCTGATGCATCATCCCCAAGTAATACCATATCAGCATCAGGGGTAAAAATCATAGGAGGAATAGCAGGCATTAAAGATGATTGAGAAGGAAGAAGGAGGACAGTAGCTAGGCAAGGTGATGAGGGAGCACTGAAGAGGAGAGAGTCTACACAAGTAGCAGCTGTGAGGACTGATGACATAGCCTTAAGACATTCATCTCACAAATCAAGCACTTTCTGACCTGCAGCCTGATAGCATGTCTTCTTAAACTTGAGCCTCTTAACAAGAGACTCTCTAATCAGTGTACTAAGGCATTCTGCTAGTAGACATGGCAGAACAGCAGACTCAAATATATGTAATGTCCTGGCATCATTAACCTTCTGCCAGATCAAAGGACTCAAGACCTTGGTTTCAGAAATGATGGCCAGTATAGTGACTGCAAAAGCAGAGGAAGTGACATATGTATTGTCTGGACCAGACTGGGCAGCAATAGTAGGCAATTGAATTTCATTATCAGCAATATTGGCCTGCTGGCTCTTGCTTCTCTTTCTATGCTTGTGGGGCTTCTTCTTATTATTACTCCTATCAGATCTGGAAGGCTGCTAGTTCTCAGGTTGTGAGCTGGGATTGGCCTTCCTCTACTGCTAGCCTTGCAGCTGTTGCCATTGCTGCTGCTGCTGGGGGCACTATTGCTGCTGCTGGCCATCTGAAGGGCCAGTACATGACTACTGCTACCAATTAGAGTTTTGAGGACCCTTATATCTCATGCCAGCATGTGACATGTTAGCCTCATGCATCTTGACTTGGTACTGATACTGCCATTAGGTAAGAATAGTAGACTGGACCAATATATAATTAATATTTGTGATAAGGTAAGTTTGAAGATAAATAGAGATGATATATGACCATTCTTGAGGAATCACATTCAGCAAATTTATTGCTTGGACAAACTCAGGAATGTGGATCAGAGATGTAGACTTCTCCAAATATGAGTACGTGTTCTCAAGCAGTGCAAGCTGTGAGGACAGTTCAATATTGGAATCAATATAAAATGATACTATAATCTGATAGTCAGTGAAAATAGTGGCAGTAGAGCAAGTTCTGAAAAGAGTCATAAGATGGGTCCATAGAAGCAGTGTGGTTCCTTGATTATGATGTAGAAGATGACTGAAAAGCTGGTTGTTGATTATACCACATGCTATATGATTCAGCAAGTTCTAATTTACCTGAGCTTCAATAGAAGCCACTGTAAAAGTAGTCAGTTGTGCAGGAATGGCAGCTGTAGTGGCTGTTACTGCAACTACAGCAACTGCAGGTTGGTCAATGACCAGCATGGGCAATAGTGTAGTACTATCAGCAATATTGAAGGCAGTATAATTCAACCCAAAGAGTATTATTATTGAGAGAATATTCTCCATCAATTCAGACTACTCAACCCAGTTCTTCTCACCAATCAACAAGAGAATACCAGAGAGGAGCAAGAAAGTAGACATTGTGATCTAAATAAAAACCTAAATCAGCGAATTATTTGAATTAACAAAATAATATGATTATAGGCCATCAGACCATATGCCTAAGTATATAGAGAATAAAGTTTGGGCAAGTTGCAGAGTTCAGCAAGGATATTGTCAACTACTGACAACAAGTTCTGACTACCTCAGCATGTCAGTGAGTGAATTAACATCTCAGTAACAACACACTTGGCAGTTAGGGCCCATAACCTGTTAAAAGCAGATCAAAGCATAATGCAGTGCTAGAAGTAAAGATAAACTAGTTACTTATGTAGTTGACAGTAAAAGAGACAAGTAATATAAGTGGAGGTTGATAGAGCTGCCGAAAACAACTATAAAACACAGAGAGGATGTAAATTCACTAAAGAATGACAGAATTTTGTAGTTACTTATATACTGCTGAAACAATAGTATGCATAAGTGATAATAATCTACCTACAATAAAGTACATATACTACTACAGTGAATAGTATAAAAAAACATTGCTATAGAGTCCTAGAGTACAATAATGCATAGTATAATGTAGGAGTCTATGAGCTATTGTTCATCATAAGAATGTGGGATACTCTAATGGTACATACTATTAATAGATAGGTATGTAGAGCATTTACTTAATTCAACATTCACAACTCTTAATTATCTTTATATGGCTGAGGCACAGGCCTGTTACAATAAGTGGACTAGGCAGTTTACTTCTACAAGCTCCCTCAGGAGAGATTTTATGTACTTCACTGATTTGAGAAATAAGTATATAACACCCACCTACCTCTCTGGAGGTATATAGCTTAAACATCTGCATGATTTTCTGCTCTGCACTAGGGTATGCTAGGCAGTTCTCAATCACATACCTATCAGAGAGTTTAGATGCTGGTTTAAGCTCTCTGCTGATTATTCTTGCTCTTGCAGGTTTGCATAGCTATAAACTCACAAGTATGTGTTAACCAAGTATACTGACTTCAGTGATCTCTGGCACTTTTCAAAGTATTGGAAGAAGCTGGTTGATTTCTGCAAGGAGAATTCTAAGACATTCTCCTTTGCACACCTTCCTAAGAGATAACAATGGTGTAGCTACTCTTTAGCAGTTGCTGGGTTCTTTAAGGGCCTCTGGATTTCTGGGGGGTCTAGCATTGGCAGCTGATGGAAGCTGTGCTAGTATCACTTTAGTGTCTTGTTTTTGCCTGTGGTGACATGAAGAATAAGGGCTTATACCTGCTCTTTGTCTATCTTTGGATATAAGGAGAGCTTATTCTCTAGTAAAGGCTGCCATGTTTAGCTGAGCTGTGGGGAATGTTTGTTTCTTGTAGTGGTACTGTAGATACCTTTTTGTATTTGCAACCAGACTACTACTATACACCAGTATATAAATTTATGATTTTTTTTTAAAAAAATAGAGGTGGCTGCTGTCTCTGAGCTATTATATCTAAAAAAATAACAGATCAAATGGGATTCTTTGATGTAGATCTAGTTTTTGACAATGATCATCTACAATCTTGATCTCTGATAGTGATTGTAAACTGCTTCACTGTCTATACCTTACAAAACATGATGCCTATCTAGTATTGCCCATTAAGTGGTGAGAGACAATACACCTGTCCCTGTATTGGATGCTTATCCCCATTCAGGTCATTTATAAATGTGTAAACTAGTTTTACCTCAATCATTTGTAGCAAACTTCATTGTAGTTAACTAAGTCACTTATTCATCTATTGTAAACAACTCAAAAGAAATAATATTCACTGTCAAGAAAAAGGGAGAAGGGCAAACAATTTGTATGAGTGAAGAGCTCAAACATAATTAAGCGTGATGGTTCGGATGAGCTGACTTCACACCAGATCCTATTTGCTGTACATGGTAACTAGTAGTATTTTAATAAACATGGCTTGGAGCTACCATCCTCTGAAGTCCAGACTTGTGCAAAATCATCAGCTTTGATTATTCCATACCGTGATCCTTTCTTTGTTCCAATTACAGTCACTGGAACTGGGTGAGGATGTTCATTGCACCTAGACAACAAGTCCCTTCCCTTGTCTGACTCAAAGATGGACTATCCAGATTTTAATTCCTCATTTAGCCTATCTTGGGGATGGACTCACTTTACATGAAAGAAATTTAAACTTAACATGGCTTGTCTCCTCACGCATGTAACCTTCTTTGAAATCACGGGACAGTTCAGCAAAAGTTGTCCTTGATAGGAATCCTCTCTTCCATAGCTCATCAGAAGTCATCTTTGCATTATATCAGCTCTCCAGTCCAATGTTGAAGTTGCATAAGTGCTTGTTACTGACCTTATCTATGGCTTTCCATTCTTCATGAGTTTTGGGAACTGCCTGCAGAGGGTGGAAATTTTCCAGGTATTGCTGAAAGTAATCATATGATAGCAGACACTCTGTGGACTCAATTTCGATGCTAATCCCATGCGGGGAGCAATCCCGGGCCGATCTCACAACATATCGTGCAATTTCTCGCCGGAGATTGCGCTGGCTGTAAGACGTCGGCCAATAAACTGAATTATTCGATTCCGGTTCGGTCTTGGACACTGACAAGAGGGTACTCAGCATTCTTCAAGCTCCTTGAGAAACAATACAATCCTATACCCACAAAGAACCTTCTCGAATAACCAAGTAACCATCCGTTGGACGATGTCCCCACCTACAAGACCCGGATCAATAGAGTATGCGCGTGACCTCAGTGGGTCCTGCAAGAAGTCTCGGAAGGAAGTATGATAGAAACGTGGGCGAGTGCTTCCAACCTTCGCCAGCTTGACAACAGAATATAGCGGGCGTAAGGATGTCAGAGCAGCATCTCGAGTGATACTCAGAGAGTTGCATATCAAAGCGAGGCACCAATAACCACGATGCAGGCCTTTTCGATCAAGAAACATCGAGGCACAAAGGATTTGTCGGGTCACCTGAAAAATCTCGGGTTTGATTCCTTCAAGAATCTCGGTGTAAAGTTCATCGAGAACGGCGAGTGGGTTTCTGATCTGTTTGCGAGACAAGAGTATCCTTGTGATCGCTCGCATCACCCACTTCAGTTGATCAATGGGATTGGCAACATTGGGGTCTTCGATGAATCGGACTAGAACGGCAGCAAACGCGAAATAGCCACGTGAGGCTTCGACAATCTTGACAAATTGACGGTGCATAGGCCACGCCGTTTCGTGAATGAGATCGGGGTGAATGAGATCGGGGTACTGTTCCCGAATCTTCTTGAATTCGCTGACCAAGTACTTCTCGACATCTCGCTGCGCTTCATCGGAGTCAATGGGAACTTCCACGTCAAAGAAGCAATTCCGGATTCCTTTCTCATCAAACACGGCTTTGAGATGGGCCTCGGGTCGGCTTGCAATTATCCAGAGGAGGGGGGCTGATGGATTTTGTGCAGTGAAGTTACTGATCAATTGCACAATTTCACGGTGGATCCTGGTACTGTGTCGCCCCGTCTGCCGGTCATCTCCGCATTCGTCGAGCGCATCGATGGTGATAACCCATGTTTCCGACCCTTCTCTAACCCGCCTGCGGGAGAATGGTTCGATGAAAAGAACGCGGAATTGTTCATTCATGGCCTTCGCCAATGAACGCGGATCTCGGCCCATAACATCTGATATGTATGCTGCATAAGACTCGTCCCGGGTCGCTATCTGGTATGCTAGACTCGGGAACACTTGACATGGATCTGTATGCCGGCGTTCCCTTGAGAAGAATAGACTGGCGCCGAGCTTTTGTTCTTCGCGCCAGCCCTCGGCGAGCGTCTGGATAATGGCGGATTTACCGACACCCGCCGGTCCTCGAAGCCAAAGAAGTCGTTTACCCTCTAGTGGCTGAGTGAACCAGTCTTGAGCTTGTTGAATGAGCGTGGTGCGCGTATCAGGATGGCAACGAGGGGGTGGATCACGTTCGAAAGAATCGAGCTCGGCGCCTTTCATAATATACTCTTCTAGCCATTTCAAGCCTATCAAACGTCACAATCGTTACCGAGGTTCTGCAACAAGAGACTGCGGAAGCCTACATTTGGGAGGTTTGTCGCTTTGCGTGTGTATGTTTTGCTCGACCATTATTGGATTGTGAATGGCAATGTTACTTGCGCCTGAAAACGGTCCAGTAGCATGGACATTCGGGCGCCCCATGCCTCGGTTTTCTACAGTGCATCAGGCTTCAACGCTTTGCAATGACAACAAACTAACACACCCTGTGCGTGTTGGGAGGAGACGTTTGGAGGATTGGTGCTTGGGCCGTCAAGGGTCAGGATATGTTTGTTTGCCACTGCCAGCTCGGCTATCGGCCAGAGAGCCAGTTCGATCAGTTTCGGTGCTGTAAGAGGATTATTTGAAGGAGCCTTACCAGAATCGCTTAATATCTGCGAACTTGTGGTTGTAGTAGCACCCTGTACGAGCACCGGAGTGACCTGGCGAGCGATGATTTGATTTTGTCCCCCTACAAGACCCAAGGTGGCTGCGGAAATGTCGAGACATAAGATTCGCCTAAATCGATTTATGAGCGTAGGTAACTCACCTGAATGGGCGTCTGGTTGTGTCCTTGAGTACTTTGTCGTGCGATGTCGCTTTGAACATCCGGGGTTCTCCGAGTCGTTTGCCAGTGGAGAATAAGATCGACGTTTGATACCACTCTGCAAACAGCACTTATGAGCATGATCACAAGTATACCAAAACGATAACGCACCGTAACTGACGAGGATGAGATAGCCGAGCCAGAGATTAGAGTACTGCCCGATGCCGATGACCGCGGCTGGTATGAATGTTCCTAGTGGGATCATCAAAACCTGGGCTGCAAATTTGGCTCAAAACGTACTACTGAAGAACAGGAAATAGTTTGCAAATCGTTCTCCGGGAGGGTAGAAATTGCCGGAGGTGCAGTTGATTTGGCAAGCTCACGCGATTGAGGGGTACCAGGGTAGGCTCCGTCATATAACGGCATAGAACTCTCAAAAAGCGGATCCATATAAAGTCCAGGAAAAAAATCGGCTTCTGTCCGTAGTGAAGAGGAGACTTCCCATGCATTTGCATAATTTCCAGAAGGCACGCTTGCAAGAGAAGACGGGCCCACATTATAGGACATACTCTAGTCATTGTCAGAAAAGCATTAGAGACATGAAGGCTGACGTACGGATGATAATTCAGAGAAGATGTTATCCGACGCCAGAGAGTTTGTCAAAGTCGGGTGGACATATTCCTGGTGTAGGGCGGCGAGAAATGTTTCGTCCCATGTTACGGGCAGTGGGGTTTGTGCGTCGAATGAAGGGGCCGTTGTCAGATAGTTTGTGTTATAGCTCGACGGTGAATAGGTAATGGATGTTGGACCCGTGTTGAAGGATAAATCCTACACGCTGTAAGAGGAGTGTCCCTAAGAGATTGAGGCTGA
>KQ963421.1:21837-39092 GCA_001563735.1 Leucoagaricus sp. SymC.cos | reverse complement strand
CGGTGGTGACGAGGAGAGGGAAGAAGTGATGGAGATGATCTAAGACGCATAAATTCCGGTTGACAACCTCCATAGTCCACTTGAAGAGCAGGAGCCAGGGTTGCCACCTACAGTGCCTGATTCAGGCTTGCTAGCACATCTTATCACGATACAGAGTGTAGTCGACGACCTCGTACAAGAAGTTCAAGCCGGGCAAGCCAGGAGGATTGCAGCAGAGAGAATGATTATTCATCAAGACGTTGAAGATGTCTTTCAGGAGGGATCACCCCTTTGGCCTCTTAAGGACACGCTAATTGGGCCGTTCGTACGAGGCCAAACTACCTTCCAATTGGCCTTCCCCCCTTCCATTTCTTGACGCAGTCACACTTCCACCGATAGCTCTCGAACTTGATCCAGAGCTCGTTACCGTCGAGGAGGATGCGGTTCCATCCACAGTAGCAAGGCCGTGGAGGCCAACACAGGAAAAGTGCAATTTGAAGCGTTTCATATCGCCCTACCTTCCGCGTGCGTTGACGATGGAGTAGAAGATGGAGAAGACAAGATGAATGAGGAAGTCGTGGTGGACCCTCGTTGTGAAGAAGCTAATGTCGCTACAATCGCAAAACATACACTGTCCCACTATATACAGTTGAGATAGAAGAGGTGGATAAGACTGATGAGGATACGCTGGCGCCTGTCCAATCGTCATCCGCGATTGTTCAAACACAACCACAAAATCCCGTTCCGCTACAATCTTTACCACCACCATCATCGCCTCCATCTTCATCTCATACATGGCTGTCCACACCTCCAGCGGGAGCTGAAGCAGATCTACCTCTTGAGGTATCCCAGGAGCCGATGAAACTGAAGAAGTTAGTAAAGATGTTGAAGGCATGGGTGCTACATCCGACACGGGGCTGTTGACTCGGTGCCCATGCATCCACCACCAACAATCGCTCAACCTCAACAACGGGTAGCCGTTCCGATCCTCACACCACCCTCCCAACCACCGCCGCCCACACCTCCACCTCCTCTTCCTCTTCTCCAGGAGCTTGCGAAGGCTTGAAATCGATATGAGGAGACACAACGTACATTTTACGCATGTCATGTCGCTCCGGAATACCCTAAGTCTTTGTTGCATCGCGTTATCTCATCCACACGTTCATACCCTCGATATCCGACGAATACTATCACCTCAGCAATATCTAACGATGACCTGAGTGCAATTATTCAAAGACGAGACGATTATACCGAAGAAGCTCGTGTAAAACCGGAGATTTATACATCAGATGAAGGTATTGACCTTGGAAGCTCCGCATGGATAGCTCAGTAGCTGCCCCCTGTCACAAATACAAGGAGTGTGTCCCCCAAGGATAAAGTGGAGATTGAAGGAAAAAAACAGACAGTCAAACCAGCAGTTTACGACATTCCAATGCTTCGTTCATACGGGCTTACCTGCAAGATGAGCGTTGTGACTCTTACTCGTCTTCACACACTCGCCTTACCTCTATCCACTTGTTCATCAACATTGTTTACTCTCAGTTCAATTTATTTTCCTTGTGCAATTCACTCCTGAGCCATCACTTAGACTTGTCATTAAGCAAATATGAATCTACAGCTGCCGGCTGAGCCACTTTCTTTTATGTCACAACATCCAACCACCTCTCGTGAGGAAAAGATGGGTCTTGAGAGCCGCCCTATGCACCATCCACACATCAGGCTGAGCAACACGCGTATCCCGGATTTTCAACGCTTTGATATACTGCTCTCGGAACATAGTGTTGCGGATCCTCTCGTCTCGCTCGCCTACACCTGTCGAGTTGCCACACTGATCAATACCAGTCAACATCCCGTTTTGCATCTGCTGCGCCGACAATTGTACCGTACTCATTGGGGGGAACGAGGGAAATGCCCTCTCGCAGTAATAACCAGTATCCGGGGCAGGGCCTAACGCAGAGAAGCTCTTGATATCCTCGGAGAAGTCAACACCCAGGACAAATGGCATTACGTGCACGTCGTCCCAGTCAATGAAAGCCCTGGCGCAGTAGGGTCAATGAGTATGTTGCGGAAGGCGTAGTCGTAGTTGACCAGGAAGGGCTGCGCGTATGGAAAGTGCTCAGCCAACATACGGCGTGCGTTGTTGGTAAAGGCACGTACTCGCGCCGCAGCTATTGTAAAGGTTTCGACGTCACACCGTTCATTATCGTCAAGATCGAGCGTCTCCCGGTTTATGCGTGAACCCGAGTCGCACATGCATAGTTCATTCTGATGTGCCCACAACTGCTCCCAGAGGTTGGGCAGAGATGTGGAAGATGCCAAGAATATGCAGCGGCTGCACTACATAGCTCCTCGGGCCAGAAAGCGCAGAGCTGGCCGAGAGACTAGTTACAAAGGCGAGGTCACCAATTCCATGCAGTGGATGTGGCATGATATTCGGCAAACCCATCGAGTATGCGAGAACGTTCGTCATCCGTTTCGGACCCCCATATTTGCCAGGACTCTATGACGTTGTCCACATCCTCCTGGATAATAAATGGCACACCGACCGCGTGGTCATAACCAGCATTCCACACGAAAACCTTCGGTGTGGGGAGGTTGCGGACATAACGAGCAAAGGACAGGGTAGCGACGAAAGACTCGATGTAAGAATGACTCGTTAAACCTTTGAGGGGAACACGGGCAATCAGCTTCCGCCCGTCTCGAAATCCAAGTCTAAACAGAGTATTATATCCACCCTTGTTTTCAAACGTAATAGCAGGTTACTCGGAAAGAGATGGCCTGCGACGCCGCATACGCAAGTGCGGCCGTGTTTACACCAGTTAGATCTTCCTCTTGAATTTGACATCCTGCATCATAGACATCGCGCCGTAGAATTTCCTCCTCAGAAAGAACGATCCAGTCTACCAAAGAAAAGATCAAGGAATTGCTACAGGAAAGTGAAGAATATTGTTAAACTTACAGTCTGACGTAGCGTGCCAATCTCGCGGCACAGTATATGGGGTCGTTACCGAGAAAGCCGTATGAGAACACCGTGAAAAGAATGGAAGCTTGAACAGGGCACGCCCGGAATCTCTCTTCAGCCTCAGAAGCATTGACTCGGACGAGAAGGCAGCAAAGCTTCTGGATTGCAACACAGATTACATACTGAGTGAATGCAGGTGAATGTGTTTCAACCGGTTGTGACGTACTATTTGCTCAATTAGAGTATGCACCATTAACAAAGTAACGGTTCGCGCGTTCTTGCGCGATCGACCTACGGGCAACTTCTAGTAGCTGGTGTATTTTCTATCGAAGTTTCTCCTAACGGCAGGCACAAAGGTCCGGGGATTATAATAAACCGATATGCGGCACATAAAGCTGGCATGAAGGTTTAGACAATGTCCTCCACCTTGTCACCTAGTCCGAGGTTACACGATTAATCCTAGCCTCTTCATTGACGGAAGCCACAATGTAGAGCTACTCATCCTGTAAGCTATATCGCGTTCCGAAAATGCCCTCTTCCATAGCTTTGATCTCTGCGGCCAAATAAGCAGTCAGACCGCCGCCTCTTAAAAGCCAAGCCATACACTCACGCAGCGCGATATGCTTTGAATGGAAACGACAAAGTGCGAGGTTCCCTATGATAGGCCGTCCAGTCAGCCGCTTCAGCATTTTTCGCGATGTTTCTTAACAGGACGTACCCATCATATACCACATATTCGGCACACCTATATCTCTCCACGCTCCGTGAATCTCGCCTTCGGAGTTCAGGCCCCAAATCTTCTTCAATTTCTTTCCAACCTCCTCGCCGCAAATTTCGTGAACCTGGTCTGGTACCTCTCCAAGGCTAATCAACGGGTGAATCAACTTGTCCAGGTTATATAAATGGCAAGTGGACGGACCCTGTGGCGAAGACGATCACATCTGCAGGCAACTCCGATCCGTCTTCAAATTTCAGCCCATTCTCCGTGATCTCTGTGAGATTGCTGTCATTCTTGAGCTTGATCTTCCTGTCAATTATGAGCTGAGATGCGCCAGTGTCTATGAGGTTGAGAATAAAACAAATCAATATTCCGCCGTAAGGCTGAAAGTGGAGGTGTGAGAACGACACACCGAAGTAATACCCTCCTGCTTTTGACCAAGCCAGTAAACCAAATCCAGTACCCTGGATACCGTCCGTCAATTTGAAGCCGACACTTCGTAGACCGTCGAGTAGTTCCCTGGTGAAGCATTAGTGAGCAACACATAATGAATTCATATTTGGGATGAGCAAACTATACTTGTCAAGCTCAGCGATTTCTTTGGTTTTGCGCTGCTGGAATTCAATGGCCATGAAATGCGGGAAGGAAGCGGTGATTCTGTCGGCAATATCTGCTAGCGGTCCACCTTCTTCATATAGTCCTAAATATTCAATAACGATATCGCATATAAGCAAAGTTCTGTGATAGGTATTGAGTTTTGAGTCACCTTTGAAGAGAATATCCCAGCCGTTCTTGCATGACATGATATACGTAGGTCCACGTTGCACCATCGTAACGTCTAGCACATATTAAGCAATTGAATTTCAAAAGGTTTAAGGACGTACCGATACCGTGGTTATAGTAATCCTGTGCGATGTCATGGGCTGTGGAGGTAAGAAATCGAAAGATGGCGTTGAAATCGTGTTGCTGACCTGAAGTACAAGCACCGACGACAACTACCCTCTTTCCTGTATGATCTAACGCACTCTTGTATTGAGTCGAATGAAGGTATGATCCTTTAAATTTTTCCTGAAATACGATGAAAATGAAGCCAGGACATGAATGAGAAAAGGCTTACGAGACCAGGATACCAGAAAGGTCTTAAACCTCCACTGGCATGCCCCGTTGCAAAGACCAAATGATTCACGACGAGTGTACGTTCCTTTTCATCTCCGCGTTTGACAATTACATGCCACTTGTTATCTTTATCCTGAGTTGCCGAAATGATTCGAGTCGAAGTCCAGACCGGGAGCTCTAAGGCCTCCGCATAATATTCCAACCAGTTGGCAAGCTTCAACGCTGGACTATAAACCGGCCACGTTGACGGGAAACTGCGATAACACAAATCAGCCAAGATGTCGAGAAGTCGAACTAAAGGGGAAAAAAGAACAAACGGCATATAGGGCATGTGATGATACCCTATAATTAACGACAAGGCTATGAATTACTGACTTAACTTGAGATAACTTGAGAACACTCACATACGGGATCATGTAAGCATAAACCTTCATAGCGGTTCCTCCAGCTACCGCCAACTCTCGGGTTCTGCTCAACAATCAAAGCCAAAACGCCGATGGCTTTCAATCGCGCAGACACATCGAGACCACTCTGCCCAGCACCGATAATCAATACCTTTGGATCCGCATCTTTAAACTCAGCCTCTTTCTGCTTTTGCTGTTCCCAGAATCCGTGATTTGGTATAAAGTTTCTCAGAAATCCGGTTTTCTCTGGGTATCCCTTGAGGTCCTCTAAGTTTGTGAATACGACGTGCGCTTTCCATTCGCCGCTCTGTGTCGGAACGAGACGAATGATTCCGGACCCAATACCAACTTGAGTTTCGAAATCGAAGAAGGTATTGATCCATGCGAGATCCGGATATGGTTGTTGCAGTCCAAGATAATCATCTTTGAGCTTAATGTTTTGTACGTTTATAACGGGAAGTCGATCTTTCAAGAACTGTGCGATCTTGTCGTGGCCTCGGAAGGTGCGGAAATCCCATGTTAAAGAGAGGAAGTCACGCCAGAATGAGTCGGGGAGGAGAAGATTAACGACTGCCTGGGCGTCTTTCGATGTGATGGCATTTGAGAAAGCGGTGAACCATTCCTGAGCCACCTTTTTGGCATCGAGGAATGAGGGTATCGTCGCATTGAGGCGAGACAGAGTAGGGAGCGGTGCGTCGGGAAATAAGAGAGTAGGCGCCATCCTTGTACGTTGAAGCAAAGGAGACGGTGAACAATGAAGCCGGTCTAGGATAATCGAGTTGTTGATTATATATTCACTTCCATTTGAGCTTCTATCCACTGGGCCGGCGAGTCGATATCTTAGATGACTTATTGAAACTTCATCATCATGATAATCACGATAAATATCCAATACAATCACAATAGGGTTGGAATCTTTGATGACATTTAAGTATAATTTCAATAATACGCTGCCGTATCGACTCACCGGCCCAGTGTATCTGTAAAGGAAGATTTTTTGATGAAGCGAAGACCATGGGATATCGATTTGCCGTAGGAGGATCACACGCACCAAGTCATGTCATAACGTGCGAGCCATAAAAGTCCTGTGTACGAGCAATACCTTCAGAGGAATGCAGTGGGGCAGTTAGAGGTGATCGGTATGAGCTCTTGAGGCTCGAGCCTCAGGAATGATTAAGCAGAAGAAAAGAGGTTTCCGACATCTCGCCAGCAGAGCAGACTGCAGCTACAAGATCACCGCCAGTCAAACTGCTGATGAGAACTTCCTGACATTGTTAAATAGAGAATAAAGCCGCTGTATACTAAAAAAAATGTTGTCGTCGAATTATGGTTCAGCTGGAGTGGTAAAAGTATCATGAAGACGATTATTGTGCGGCGTACGGAGACATGTGGGGCTCTCAAGGAGGGTACAGTGGAAAGTTCGCTTCGTTCATCGGACACCCGCTTGTAAAAGGTCTCTAATGTATGAAGTACTCACTGCGGCTGTTCATCATGGATATCTGTATTACTCAAAACCTATAACGTTACCAGTCGCGAGAGGCAAGTAATAGTAAACAACGCAATAGTAAACAACGCAATAGATTGTAGAGACTGTAAAGACCGTAGTCTGGCGAGGGCAGTGCATACATAATGATAAAGGGAAACCAAGAAAGCAAGGAGCGAAGGGAGTGGGTTAGCGAATGACTCGAGGGTCGGAAGTAGTGAACAACACATGCCGAACGAGGCGAGCACTCACTTCAACACTCAAACTGCGGCCTATCCAAGGACGGTACACGAAAAAAAAGAGAAGATAGAGAGAGAGGGAAAATGACGGATATCAAAGGAGAGTGTGGGATATACATATTTCAAAGAAAGCACGAAAAGAAGAGAAGTAGATCACTTTCGAGATGAAAGAAAGAAAGCAGATTAGCTTAGCAGAGGATATTCGAACCACAACCGAGCAACCCTTAAACGTCATCAAAAAAACCATCAATCCCGCTCTCCAAATTCCCACAACTGTCCTCCATTCAACATGCTAATCTCTTATTCTCCAGCAGGTTTAGGTGGCAAAGGCGGTGGAGGTCCCGGAGCCTTCATCACGCCATTCGGTCCACTCCCATTCCCATTCATGTACACGCCATCCTCGCCATCCATATCCATCTTCACACTTGCACCATCAATTGCAAATTTGGAAACCCTCGCATCCTCCTCCTGGGTTTCCTTAATGTATTCTGCAGGTGGACGAGGCATCAATGGAGGTGGTGTTCCAGGTGTCAGCGTTAACATAGCGGCATTTTGCTGTTGTTGGAATGACCTCGGTGGAGGAGTTACAGGCGGAGGAGTCGTGGTAACGCTCCTGGGACTTTGAATCGGGGTCACATGTCCATTGATTTTCTTCTGCATTTGTGCGTCCTTTGCGTTAAACTTTGCCTTCATTAATGCCTTCTCCTCTGCCGCGGTCATAACAGAGTTTGCACTAGCATTAGGTGGTGCGGGGGAAGGCCGAGGTATGGGTAATGATGCATTCCTGGGCGGAACCGCTGTCGCAGACTTCTTCCGAACCTTTGCGGCAGCAGCAGCATCCTTAGCTTCAAGCTTCTTCCTCATCGCCTCTTTCTCGGCGGCAGCGTCCATGTATTCTTGTTGAGTGCCAGGCCGATTCCGTGGAGCGGGGGTAGGGGTGAATGCTGGAGGTGGAGCAGCAAACTGACCCTGTTCAGCATCAGCTTGACGCATTCTCTCAGCCAGCGCTGCTTTTTCAGCAGCAGCGGACATAGGAGCAGAGGTCACAGTAGCAGATGTAACAGACGCCTCGAAAGATGGAGGTGCATCAGAAGATCCAGCACCGACAGAGGATCCTCCAGCCTCGGGGTACAGCGAGTCATATGCAATGGGTGCCTGTCCCTCCGAATTGGGATTATGTAGCCTGTCCACAGCCATTCTAGCTTCCTCGTAACGTTTCAGCGCCGCTTTTTCTTGGTCAGCGGTCAAGTATTGAGGAATCTTGGGGACGGATGGTTTCCGGGAGCCACCCGACAACGGAGAGACGTGGGACGAGGGGGCCTGGCTCCTACTGGCGTTCACGTTGGCCATGGCTTGCTGATAGAGTTCCGAAGGTGTTGGTTTGCTGCTACCACTACCAGATGAGCCCGATGCTGCGCTTCTTTCGGCGGCTACAGCTTGACGCTGAGTTTTGTTCACAGCGGCTTGAGCCTTTTCATATAACAGTGCCTTCTCTTCCGCCGCTGATAACCACTGCTTGCTAGTTCCTGCAGAAGGTGCAGGTTGTGCAGGAGGAGGAGAGGCTGTAGGAGTAGGAGCAGCCTAAGATTGTGGAGCAGAAACGGGTAAACCGCATCAATACTGGTAACAAGGTGACAATATGCTATGAAAAACGAGACCAACCGGAGCTGAAATGCCTTGGATTCTCTCTACTCTCGACCTTGCCATCTCATACGCTCTCTTCTCCTCTTCAGCTGTGGGCCATGCTTTCTGGGGTTGTGGTGGTGGTTGTTGAACGGAAGTAGTCCGAGCAGGTGCCACAACAGCGGCTGGGGTTTTGCTCGGTGGGGTTTTGCTCGGTAGATGTTCTTCGGGAAGTTCTGGCTCCGCATTTGTGATGGTGAACCGATTTGCGGGATTAGTTGCCCGAGCGGAATTGGGTCGTCTACTAGTAGCGGTACCATTTGATATGGTAGCAGGAGCTTTGGTGTCATTTTGATAGCTTTTTGATTCAGAGTTTTGGCGATGAGCGGTTTTGCCATAACCAGCACCGTATCCGAATTCTTCTGGTGCACTGGTAGTATCAGCAGTTGTGGGACGGCCGGAAACGTTTGAGGCGGGAACAGTATTAAACTGGCTGATGGAAGAAGTTCGCCCGTGGCCACCAGACGGTAAAGTGTTGGCGGTGGGAGACTGCTGTGTTCGAGTAGGGCTTGTCGGCTCAACAGACATGACAGGCGTGGCTGATGATGGTGGGACCAAAGAGAGCGCTGGCGCAACGCCAATACGTCTTTAACAGCGTCAATACTACGCAAAGCAGTGGAAAATGCGAGATCATACCTTATTGCCTCTTGGGAGACATATCTGCTTCAAAATGAGTAATGAGACGGTGCCGACGACTGTCAAGCGCACCTTTGCCAATTGGAAACAATAACAGGTAGATCCATGATAATATGCGCCCCGGTTCCCATCAGTGCTTTGACAGACAGCACATACGTCACATCGATATGACGAGCCGCATTTAAGGTTGTTGTAGTATGATTTGGGGGCAACTGGCACGAAAGCTCAGCTTGGTGCATCATGCCGCCATAGAGGGTTGCATTGATCGCCAGCTTCGTCTCGCCAATAATAGCGACTCTCGTTGTTGGGGCCACCCTGCGCGCCGTGCCGAAAGTGTGAGCGCGAAAGATGGTAGATTCCTTCAGGGTCATCTCGAATCCCCGCAGGATAACGGTATGGATGCTGTCCGATTTCAATGTCGCCACCAGTGTAATGCGGTCTCCGGGTCCATAGCATGTGTGCCCACGTTCGACTATCAGTGTAACGCCATCTTGAGCTAATTGTCGTTTTTCGGGTTGACAGTATACAGGCCACGTCGAGTGCAGCTCGTGTTTGTCGATGATGACCGAAGCTACCTCCTTTGTAACAATATTCTTACGCTTTCGCAAAAACCCTCTTAGTTTAGTGGGCGGCATATTAGCGTCAAATGACTCGTCCGATGGAATTTTACCGCACTCACCTTTTCCCCTTCGTGCATACAGTCGCCACCAGCTCATACTGAATCCCAGCTACGGAAAACCTGATCAGTTCCGCGCTACACAAGTGCATACTGAAGTATGGACCCACCCCGATTCTCAAGGGCGATGCTGGGCGGTATGGACTCGGGTATCCGTATTGAGAACGGAAAGTCTTGCTATAGACAAGTCAGCGTATATAGTCAAGATTCTATGTGAAAATTGACACACCGTACGCAGAATGTTGTACTGGTCAGGTGCATTCCAAAGCGTTACGGGACTAGGTCCGACGTAGTCGTAGAAGGTGTTGGCTTCTCCTCCTCCGGGGAGCGTTTCGACCTTCCTCAGTTCGATGCGCACCCATTGAGCCTTGACACCCGAAGGTGGCGTTCGTACCTCAATAGCCTGAGAAGAGGAGTCTTCAGACCCAAGCACAATAGTCAGAGAACACGTCAAATACGGACCCCCTTCACTGCTGCCTGCTGTCTATCTTGACCTGGAGGAATACCTGGATACCCTGCAAGACATTTAGTGTCTGCGTGTGGTCAACGAGAGGGACGCATACCATGGACGAAGTCAACGTTGGGAGGCGGCCGAAGTGTTCTGGGGTCCAAACAGTGAACAACAGATATGAGCAGTAGAACTCAACAAGTACGCACAATTTGACGTTAGACATGACCGGGAGGATGGGCGGGACAGGGAGGAAGAAGAGGTGGACGATGAGGGAGAAGACAGGTGATCAGAGCATGCCAGGGGTGTGATGCTGGCGCGCCATGGGCGTCTTGTCCATCACATCACCATCAACTCCTCCTACCCATTGCGGTTATGCAAGCCTTTCCGATAAAACACCATCATTCCAAACAAGCCACATGTTTATTTTCTCAGTGCTCACACTCTCTGTCACATTCAATCTCAGGGCATGGCGTAGATAAAACAGATGGGTAATCACCGTGCTTTTTTCTCTTCGGCGGGGCTATTCAATCGGCTGTACCGAAGCAAAGCAAAGAACTCGTCTCAAACGGTTCTGCCCGGCACCTGAACAGAAGCTGTGCTCCTGATCATTCGGCCAACTACTTCTCCGGCGCATGACTAATTCCACCCACCGTAATGTATACCTACAGCCGAAAGCAACTAGAGCAACTGCTAACGCAATTCTCCACTCTGGGATCACAAGCTCAATAACAAGAAATCAGAACTTTACACCTTAATCACTCCAATGAATGGGCCCCAACGTACAAGCCTACTAACAAACATCCTAATTCACCTTACAAGGAGAAACTTGAACTCTTGCTCTGAAGCATCGGCCTCCTCGCGCAGGAAGATCTACCCTCGTCGGTGATCAGCTCAATGTCCTCAAAGCTGTGTCTGGATCAAAATTCATTCATACATACCTCCCAGGCCACTCTTCCCGGAATCTGTGTCGGAACAGATTCTGCTGTCCAGACTAAATTGGTGCCTGGATAGCCAATCTATAAAAATATCAGTGACTAGGAGCCAGACCGTTGAAACAAAGCAATTGAACCCGATAGGTGCCTCGACCAGTTTCCTTGAGGCTCCAGAAAACCTCATGAAGACTCTCTTCTCGCCCAAAAACTTTGGCACCCTACAACCCTTTCAGCAAAATTACACGCTACATTCCCGAGCAAGACACACCAGTTTCGGCTCCGCATGCAAGAAATCTTCAATAACAACGTTATTAAAGTGCCACAGTAGATCTTTACCAGGAGCGACGTGAAACTATATGCGGGTATCAGAATTTTGACATATCAGCAATACTACAAAAGCCAGACAATCATACAACGTACCTTGGCATAATCCCCTTTGTCAACATTATCAATGAAAATTCTACTGCTTGGTGTATCCTTCCAAGTCCTCGCTGCGCTCAATTCTCCTTCCTTCAAGGTGATCCTATATGTTCCAGGCACCAACTACAGAAAAATCAACAAGTCGTGAGTGCAGGGACAATGGACAGTCGTACTGTGGTCATCACTAATAGTTGATTGTTCAGATACAAGTTATCTCTGCTGAGAGGTCCGAAAGCGATGATGGCTGACCTCATCCTATTTACAGCCGTAGAATCCTCGCGAGTCTTTTGCGGGCAAGCAGCATTATCTGCGCACCATCCATATTCGTGTTGCCAACTTCAAATGAGTGCGGTCCGCTGTCTCACAACTCACACTCTCGACAGGCTTTGAGACTGTTCTCCACATATCAAGGTCACTCAGCCCTCACAAAGAATGATCATCGAAAGCTAGGGCTCGGAGACTCCACCGAATGTTAGCAACAGGATCCAAGCACTTAGGTATTGTGTTCGTCAACGAGCTTATTTTGGACATATGTATCAATCATCACCATTGGCGCCGAACATTCAATATCCCCTGAGAACAGGCCGCAAAACGCCATGGAAGGCTATTTATAGAGGCCAAAGGTACACGTACACCCACACCAATTGATGTCGTGAGAGCTGGTCGCATTGCATGGTGGTCGTGGATGACATGACCGAAGACTCCAAAACACAATAGTAATATGATGACTAGTCACACATAGTCAGGCCATACCATTAAGACACTGTTGCTCAAGGAAACAGTTAAAGAATACACTATAGAAAAGAGACAACAACAGAGTAATAATGAACAAACAAGACGTCTAGAACTTGAACTTGTCCTTCTTTCCTTCTTTCTCCCGCTCCATCTTCTGTTTCTTCTTCGCCATCTCCTTCGCAACCATGTCCGAGAAATCCTCTTTACTGCCAGGTACACCAGCGTTGCTCCTCGCGTAAGCATCGTATTTACGTCTCAGTTCGTCCTCAGTCAGGCCTTCGAGCTCTGACGCGTCAAGCGACACGTCGATACCGTTCTTCTTCTGTTCAAGCAAGTTCATGCAAATAAGAAAAATAGCCTTAAATTCTTGGGCCATGGAAAACGCACCTTAGCACCACGTTCATCACCAAGCACAGGAATCGCAGGTCCACCAACACCAGATACATCGTATCCACGTTCGCTTCCCATAAGCCCACGTATACTGGTCTGCTTCTCTGGTACAACTTGATATAGACTTCTTGGTCCTGTCTCGCTGGTATCTGCTGATGGTCTTGCGTTTTTGCGCAGTTCGAGGAAGTCGGGCGTTTCAAGGCCACCAGCAACTGTTGAGACAACACTAGCCATGCCGGATGGCGTCTCGAGACCTGACGGTGTCTGTATGCCATCCATCGTGACGTCAGCAACCTCTTCCTCTTCTGACTCCTCTTCTTCCTCTTCGCTTTCTTCCTCTGTAGGATAATAGTCAGTATACTGTCGAACATCTTCCAGTTGCGCGCTGACGTACCTTCTTCTGGCTCGAGCTCACCCCAGGATGTCTTGTCGACGGGTTCACCCAACTGAGGACACTGTAAGTTTTTGAAACCGAAAGGATGGATATTATGACCTACTTCAGCGTCAGTCACCTTGGGTAGCACGCCAAACACGTCACCGTACAGCGGTCTGTTGTACTCGTCCAAAGGCGGTTTGCCCCATCCACCAGGATGGAAACCCCATTGTGCACTAGTGGCAAGTCGTCAGAATTTTGCGGGACCGACGATTATGAACTTGACTCACCCTTCTGGGATTGGTGCATTCAGGCCAGGTATTCGAAGTGTAGGGTAGCTTGGTGGAGGACCAAATCGTTGCATACTAATAAGCCAAGGCGGGGGCGCGAGAGGCGGAATCGAAAGAGCTTCAACTAGTTCAGGCGACAGATCACCCGGTCGTTTTTCCTTCAGTGATGTCTCGAATTCTTTGCCTTCGTAATACCTAGGTGACAGAAGTTAGCCAGTATACAATGATAAATATTGTTGGTTCACATTTCTCCAAAGCCAGTTACTGCTGGCTTCATCTGGAACTTGAAGAATGCGTCATGCAGCTTCTGGTAGTCGATGTCGATCTTGCCCATCTTAGGCTGTACCCTTTCCCTCGTCTTTGCCTTCAAACTCATGTTTGCCTCCTTCTCCTTCACCGCATCCCGCATTGTCGCGATACCCGTGTCAGCAATATTAGAAGGAAGCTGGAATGGCGGCTTTTCAATGCCCCTCTTCCCTTGTAGATAGTCTCGCTTTGCCGACCAATGCGCCGGGATGGGGACAGTGTTGCGGTGTGATTTGAGATGAAGGAGTAATCGTGGGTCCGCAGCCGTCACATCCGTCCATTCCACGACGTCAGGTTTCTTCACGAGCTGCTTGAGTTCTGCGACAGTCAGACGGTTCATTTTGCGCTGTTTCTTCTTCGACAGCGGTTTTTTGGTTTCGGCGTCGGAGTCTTCAGCAGATTCCATGTCATCGTCCGAGTAAATAACCTCGCCTTTCGTCGGCTGGGAAGTTTTCGTGGCCTGGGGGAAGTGAATGAGAAACTTAGCGCGGGACTAGGAAAGCGAGGAACAACGCACGGATGGATCTTCTGGAGGTGGTTGGAAACGCGCGAACACTTCTGCAAACTGTTCAAAGCCGCTCCCCTTGACATCCAGCTCCCCCGAAACGTACTCGGAAGTGATACTTGAAGCAAGCGGCATTTCCTCATCTTCTCTTTTCGTACTTTCTGTATCGGTTGTATCGCCATTCTGAAGGTCAAACGGGTCAATACTCTTGTCAGTTTTGGATTCGTAAACGAGGCTTGAGAAAGACTTACCACAGACTCCCCCCCGTTGAGACCTGCTGCTTTCTTTTGTTTCTGCTTCAATCGCCGAAGTTGGTTCTTGGATTTAGCTTTCGACTTGCCATTGGCGCCAACATCGCCGTTAATGGTTGGGACTGTTGAAACTACGGTCGCCATTGTGTTGTCCCTCTATGAGAACTGGCGTGGAATCCGTCGGTGAAGGTGTGAGAGGAGTGCTCAGGGTGAGGAAGGCGACCTTGAGATGTGATGCACCCAGAAGTCGAAGGTGTGGGAACTTTGTCTGATTTGTCATAAGTGCGAAGTTGTTTAATACCTTTTTAGAGCTCATCTATGTAGACCTCTCCGAGTCGTGGTCTCAAGCCTCAAGCCAAAATTTAGAAAAAAGTAATGTGAAATAACCCCTCTCATGGAAATGATATCATAGTAATAACGGTCAACAGTCTCCATTGCTGTGTATCTTGTCTGCTCTCTTGTTGACGTTCGATTTCTCTGAGTTAGCCCTTCAAGTCATCCTGTTTGACTTACTAGAGTCAAAATTCGAACTGAATGGAGTGCAGTGCAGGAATCTCTTTTCAACCTCCGTATAATGTCACCTCGGCTCGGCACATGTCAGCCATAACATAACGTTGGAGATGTAGAAGTGATTAGCGCCCATGGAATGATCCCCAATCACGGTCGGTAACTATTAGCACAGCTTTTCTCAGTACTCAAGTCATCGTCTCTCCTTGGACCATTCTCGCTCGCTCCAGACAAATTTCCAACGCCCCACCATGCACATTTTACACCGAGCGCATAACATAGTGGTCAACAACAGTCAGTTCATCGACAATTCTCTGAACCATCAAGGATCAGGCCTAGATGGTACGGTTGCAAGCACATTCTAGGTCTACCACAAGACTGATACTTTACCAGGTATTAAGACACTTTTGGAAGCGTCAGTGATCGATGCTCTACACGACTCCTCTACTAGCTATTCCTTGCCTCGTTGCTTTCCCGGAACGCGACAGCAGTTCATTGAGGAGATTACGTCCTGGGCCACTTCTCAGCTACCTACGTCCGATAATAATCACGGAATCCTATGGACGAAGGGCCCTGCAGGAGTAGGAAAATCTGCTCTTGCTCAAACATGCACAGAGGAACTCGGAAGCAAGCTTGCGGCAGCCTTCTTTTTCCGGCCTAATCGACAGGACGACTATGACCGCCTCTTCACAACGCTTGCTTACCAGTTAACTATCTACAACTCGGAGTATCGCCACATCCTGGATGAAAAAATTCAACGAGATCAAACTATTGTCACCAAAACGATATCTCGGCAATTCCAAGAGTTGTTTACGCTCCCGTTTCAGGAGCTGGCAGACAAGGGGACAGAGGTAGCGGGAATGGCCATTTTCATCGACGGAATAGACGAAATACGAGATCAGGATGTTCAATGCGAGATTATCGACATTATCGCTGCGTCAGTCCAGAATCGCTCTACGCCATTTCGCTGGGCATTTTTCAGTCGTACCGAGCCTCACCTCGAAGCCACGTTTTCTAAAGCCCATATCACTACCCTTTGTCGTCAGTTAATCCTGCCAATCACCCGCGAGATAGACGGCGAAATAGAGATGTACCTCAGGGACGGGTTTCAAAAGATCGTCGAGAGACAAAACCTCTCGAGGCTGGCACCCTGGCCGTCTGACGAGGTCATTCACACACTTGTGGATGCAGCTGCTGGACTTTTTATATACGCCGCAACCGTACTCCGATTTGTAGGGCAGACAGACTCTTTGGGCCCGGAGGAGCCTCTTCGAGCCGTTTTAGCAGTCATCGCTGCTCGCGAGGATACTCAGACGGCCGACCCAACTCCGTCTCAACCGTTTGCCGAGCTGGATGCTTTCTACATTCTTATAATGCGACGCATTCCTCCCAGCGCTCTTCAGTCAATCCAACTACTTCTTCTAACGACGAATTTCACGAGCGGTGGGGGCCTAGGTTGGTGTGCGATGAAGCTGGCAAATATTCTTGGCTTTCCAGAAGTCACGTTCCGTGCGGCTTGCAACAAGCTCCACGCCGTCATTCAGTTTCAGGAAAGAGAGGAAGTCTTTTTCCTTGATGATACGGTGGATCAGACTCAGCATTGGTCAAAAACGAAAGGTTTTTATCATGAGAATATGAACGCGCTTTGCTCAGGCATGGTTGGTCGCATCTCCTTCTATCACAAGTCATTCGTTGACTTCCTTGGCGATCCGATCCGGTCCAAGGAATTCTGCATTCAATCGCCTGTGCTTGTCAATATCCTCTTTGAGCGCTGCTTGGAATACAATAATACAATTGTATCCAGCCACACCTACGAAGATCTCAGTACGCGTTGATTATTATATTTGTTCGGACGATAAACTCACATACAAGGTTATAATGATAGAAGCTATTTTCCTTGCTCCTGGAATTCCAAACTCCGGCTCCCTTTTGGCCTGGCCCGCTCAAACCGAATTGTACAACTCGTTCAACAAACTTCGAATATACCAACAAGCAATTCGAATCATGTACAAGTTATTCACCAAGTTCAAAATTGACGATCACCTCATAGAGAAGCTAGTTAATCTCGACTACCCAAAAATACTTCGGTTGAACGACGCTTTCACCGCCGCAAGGGGTAAGACTATCTTGTACAAGGGATTCCATTACATTCCACCGGAGACCTTCCTTTGCCTTTTTGAGAGGGTAAGTATTGAGAAT
>KQ963421.1:4497-21579 GCA_001563735.1 Leucoagaricus sp. SymC.cos | reverse complement strand
GAACTCCGTAAGTCCTAAAGTAGAAATAGAGAAGATGTGCAAAGGGACCGAAAAACAAGGACAAATACAACACGCGTCCCACAGAACGCGTAATGCGTTCACGAGCTCATTAGCAGATCAATTTCACCCACCTTTCTCCTTTCCTTTCTTCGTTCTGGATTCCACCTCGATATGGTCGCAACGACAACAGAACAGGTATGCACAAATAATACTGCTCGCTCTCTCCAAAGAAACTCATCAAATCTCTAGTTAACAGCGCTCGCGAGTACCACAGTCAGTACGTCTTCCTGCAACGCCAAGGGTGACGTTTTGAGCCTGATAATATCGCCCAACGCCTGCCCACCCCTCGCTGACTCCAACCCTCTGCCGTGTGCTCCGGTCATTTCGCGATTCTCGGAACCTTGATTTTATACAGTCGTCCACCCTCTCGTCCTCCTATCCGTAACAGATCACCATGCCCGATCCGTTTCACGCAACTCACACAAGAGAGTGGTAGGCGTACTTCTGGGGCAAGACAATGGAAAGACTATAAACGTTGCAAATTCATTTGCATTCCTTTCGAAGAGGACGAGAAAGATAGCAAAACGTGGTTTTTGGATCATAATTACATCGAAGGAATGTACGAGATGTTCAAAAAGGTTAACGGTGAGTCATTAACTCTGCAATTGTATTTCTCCTCACCAAAAACACGTATTTCAGCTAGGGAAAGGATGATAGGGTGGTATCATACCGGACCCAAACTACGCGCTTCGGACCAGGAGATCAATGATCTATTCAAGAGATTCATCGCAAAACCAGTTATGGTCATCGTAGATGTACGACCAAACACTGTCGGGATCCCAACGGATGCTTATTTCGCCGTAGAGGAGATCAAAGACGTAAGTAATCATCTCCGCTGCCACACCAAAAAGCCAGATCCCTGAAACGCCTCACCAGGACGGGACGGAGACGAGAAAAACGTTCCTACACGTTCCCTCAACAATAGAAGCCGAAGAAGCCGAAGAAATCGGTGTTGAGCATCTACTGCGGGACATCAAAGATTCGACGACGACGACGCTTGCTACTCGAGTTAGTGAACAATTGGCTTCCCTCCGAGGCCTCCAGTCTCGGTTGAGTGACATCCAGAAATATCTTGCCGAAGTGACTGCTGGGACAATGCCTGTGAACCATCAGATCGTGTACCACCTGCAAGACGCGCTGAATCTCCTCCCGAATTTGACTGATCTGGATTTGACACAATCGTTCACGACGAGCACGAATGACCAGATGTTGGTGGTGTACCTGAGCAGTCTGCTAAGGGCGGTCATTGCCCTGCACGCGCTAGTGGATAACAAGGCGTCAATTGGGCGCGCCGAGTTTGAAGAAGGTGTGGATGGAGAGAAGGAGGAGAGTAACGCGGAGAAGAAGGGTGAGAAGGATGGGGAGAAGAAAGAGACAAAAGGAGATGAGGAATAGAACGTGTAATTTTACAGTTAGACTGCGGCGACACGAATAATGTTATTTCAAGTGCCTCATGTCGGACTGATGAGTCAGAGGAACCGAAAGCGGAAGACATGAGGCCGCTGAGCAACAGCAGGCAGTAGCGGATCCATTAACGAAGCCCCTGATTTTCCTGATGAGGAAGGTCGTATCGGCGCCTATCATTGGTTACATAACCGATAATTGCTCATATTTTTCTCCCCACCTGACTCGCTCCTGTACTCAGACGCCCCTGCCCCTCTTTCACCTACCACCATCATATCGCCTTTCCAAAGTGTGTACCCTGTTCTTTTCAGCCTCCAGCCTTTGATCGCTGTTACAGGCGTGGAGGAGGCTTCTACCTCCTCTTCGCCTGTCATGGCCATTCATACTAATAACTACCCTTTCTAGACTAGCTTCACTCATCAATGTCTGGACGTGGTTGCTTCAACTGTGGTGGCTGTGCGTAGTTTTGCTGTCGACATTTTACCTCTTCTCTACCCGTTCCTCTTTTTTGACTGGTTAATCGTCGGGGAGGGTGGAGCTTCCCCTCGGTTACGACTTCTTTCTTTCACACTATTTTGTTTCTTTCTCTAGTGTCCGATGTGCGGTGTGGTGCGGCGTCAACGATGAAGTCTGCTTCACTTTGTAAAATCCATGGTTCGTCCAATCACAATGCAATATAATGCTTTTCAACATCACATCCTCTATCTCCTCTCCTGTCCTCCCATTCATCAACACAATTACCAATGCCCTCACAAGATTTTCAGAACAACTGCAAACTGAGTTGATTCGTCTCGGCGCAACCGCATACCCACACTGCAACATTGTCGACACGTTTATGCGCCCGGTACCCACGCGTGCGCTCGCGATTTACGCGCTATAGGGGCCGCTCTCATTTACTGTGTGGTGACGACCTTTTTTGACGTCTATTGATGCCGCTATCATATCCTCATTTTCCCCATTCAATTTGCTTGGTGCACGTTGTCTCATTTCTATTAATAGTCGGTCATCAAGCTGCGAACTGCCCCAAGGCTGGAACTCCCACCTGGTAAATCCTCGTCGTTCTGCTTTTTCCTAACCTGTTCATTTTCATTTGGTTGTGGGAGTCCTCGATCTGATGCTCATTTTTCTGTTTTCCTTCGTGTTTTAGCTACAACTGTGAGTTGAATTTCTTTTGCCTTGTCATAATGTGCGTATTTTTGACGCGTGTATTCTTTCTTCAGGCGGTGGAGAGGGCCATGTTTCCCGTGACTGCACTCAAGAGGCTAAGCCCAAATCCTGCTACAAGTGTGGTCAGGAGGGTCATCTTGTTGGTGTTCAGTTTTTGTGCGTAACGAAGGCAACGTTGCTGATCGGCATTAATTCATCAGTCTCGCGATTGCACTTCACAAACCAGCGGCTCTGGCACTGGGGACTGCTACCGCTGTGGCAAGCCTGGCCACATTGCCCGCGCATGCCCCGAGAGTACCTCCTCCGGTTACGGTGCTTTCAACAACGGCAGCCAGAAGACCTGGTGCGTATATTCAATCCTCGAAAATTAAATTGTGTGTTAATGCTCGGTTTTGAAGCTACAACTGTGGTGGCGTAGGCCATATGTCGCGGGACTGCACTCAAAACTCCAATCAGGGCTCCGGCTCTAGGTGCTACAACTGCTCTCAAACCGGTCACATCAGCCGCGAATGCCCCCACCCCCAGAAGAAGGCCTGTTACACCTGCGGTTCTGAAAGGTGAGTTTCTCTTCCTCGTCTTGTAAACATTAGGCTCAAACTACACTCCTTGTAGTCACCTCTCCCGCAACTGCCCCCAGGCCGCTGCGTAGATATCAGAGTGTACCATATGATTTATGCCATGTTTCTGTTTACAAAAGTCTCGATTTCGTCTAGAACCGCGTCCGATGAGCGCTTAGCGCGAGTTGAGGTGACCCGGAAGAGTCCGGTAGCGTGAGAGAATTGCCGCGTCGTCGCAAAAAGTGGGGTTTTATTTAATAAATTTAAATCAACTACCGTTCTTTCCTCCTCCACTATGTACCTCGCTGCTGCTGCCCGTCTGGCGCGCCAGAGGGGCCCTGCCCTCCATCGCACCATCGCTACCTCGGTCTCTTCCCCCTCCGCCCCCTCATCCTCCTCCACAGCTACCCCCGTCTCCCTCTCAAACGTCGAGGCATCTTGGACAAAGTTCTCTCCTGAGGAGAAGGCTTCTGTGCACCAACAGCTCGAGGAGATTCAGAAAAAGGACTGGAAAGAGTTGTCGACTGATGAGAAGAAGGCTGGTGAGTAGACTGTTCTAGGCTTTTCTCCCTCTGCCTACCGGCGCAAGTCGGGAAGCAGGCAGAGCTCGTAGATTGTGTCGTCGCCATGCTCATTCGTGTCTTTTTCTCTTCTACGTTCGTCCTTCGGCGTCTTCAATAATTTATCTCGACTTTTCAAACGCGTTGGTGGAATTCAGCCTACTACGTGGCTTTTGGCCCTCATGGACCCCGGGCTCCTTCAAGCCAACCCGGCGACGCTTTCAAGATCTTGCTCTACACATCTGCTCTCGTTGGTGTCGCCGGTTCCCTCTTCTTCGCTCTTAGAGGCTTTGGTACGTGGTGCCTACACATGTCCATATCTGGTGCTCATCACGCACGCTCTATTTTACAGCTACACCTCCACCCAAGACTATTTCCAAGGAATGGGAGGAGGCTTCGAACGAGCGCGCACGGGAGATGAAGCTCAACCCTATCACCGGTATGTATTCATTCCCTTCGCCTTGTCTTGTCTACGGAATGTTGGATTGACCGACACGTCTTTGTTAGGTATTTCGTCGGAGGATTACAGCGGAAAAGGTTTCGTCCAAACCAAGTAGATTTTTCTCTCTCATATATTATTATACAGTCCAGAGAATTGAATTTATTCACTCTCGTTTTACTCATTTTGCCTTTATTGCAAGAAGTGTTTTTCAGATGCGGCTCGTGGCCCGTTGAGAATTGCTGATCGGAACGAGTCGCTCGTGACCTAGTCTCCCGTAGTCGGACTCTAGTGTTCTCTGATGGAGAAACATACTCGTGACCGAGACTCAGCCAGCTCATCACAAGCGCGTCACCCGGGTCTCAACAACTTGTCCTGTTTTCATCTCACTAATACCCAGCTCTCAGCTGCTGGATTGTTCTTATCACGAGACTTTGCTGCAACGTTCTCGGAGGCTGCATTTTTGCTGTTCAGAAACCTACGCCCTCGCAATACCTTAGTTTACGGCGTCGGCCCGTATCAACTGGCGAGCCAATCACATGCGGTCTATTAGTCGCCCATACTCCATCGAATTATTGACCTTGCTAGGCTCGAAAGTCTCGAGCTGCATTGCTGAGTCCTTTAATCAACTGTAAACTCACAAATCAGGTCGTACGTTTTGCGTTCCATGTTATCACCGCCATCGTTCCTATTGTTCGGCGTGCGCCTTACAAATTGCCTCGACCTTGATCTATGCAAGTTCCTGTCAGGTCCAGACTGTTCTGGCTGTACCTGAAATGGTTTATCTCCGTTGTCAACGCTGTCTTGATGTTCTCACTTGTTATGGTCGCGGGACCACGAATGCTAACTTGTTATCAGGCTCCTGGTTCTAGGCTTCTCGGGTACACCCGAGATCGGACATCATGCATCACGACTTATGAGCATTCTTATCATTAACAAGAAGGAATGTTTCTGCACAATCCTAGCGCAAGAGTGGGGCAGAAAACGATAGCTCTCATAGCACACACAGTACTTCAGAGGCAAGGGCCCGCAATTTCGCGCATCTCAACCCGCCTCGTCGACAATAGCAAGAAGACAAATCTATCAGCATCTCAAATGAAACATTCACGACGTATCGACAATCTTCTGCTTTGGATCATCAGTGTATTTAAACAGCATGGGAATCGTGAATAGTCGAGAAACGCGGAAATGCATGTCAATTGATATTAGAATAAGCCTCTACCCAACTCCTTGATTTTCCATCATTCCGAACCTAATAGCATCATCAGGCATACCCCGGGACCGTTCAATACACAGATTGAAATCCAAAATTAAGCCACGAAGTCAGGGTTCGAGTTACACCAATGGAAGAGTGCAAAAAGGTCTTCGACGTCGGGCTCGATATGAACAGTACTTCGTCAGCACGGTCCAGAGAGTCAACAAAGTTTCTGCTTCCGAGTCTCTCTCTATGATAACAGAGTCGGCTTAGTGATCGATTGATCGGTGCAGGCAAGATTCACTGAAATATTTCAACTGGGCATTTCTGAAAGCCACGATCCCCCTCAGGTTTCGCCCCGAAATCCTCCGCATTGTATGGCCACAAGACGGCCGGGAATTGTAATCCAGCGTTATCACAAGATCGCCCTAACAGGTCGTGCTCGGAATTGTTACTCTCCTGGTCATATTTATTGCTCGTGGGCCATGAGACTTACTGTTTCTGCATCTGTTTCCAATTGTCCTACCTTTACCATGACACCTATCGCGTCCGCGGACTTGAAAGGTGTATGACAGTTAGGATGCAAACATCATCAAGGGTATTCTTTGTTACTTACTCTTGCTCGCGGATCTGTTTGCCGGATCGGACAATTTGTTTTAGCGATTGGAGGTATTTCATGGAGTCTCGAAATTGGTATAGAATTGAATCGAAGTCGGAGACTGTCATGGCTCCCGTCGTGCTAAGGAATAACTAGGCTGTTGAAGAAAAGAAAGGAGGCACCTCGTCAACGATCGTGTACTTCTGGAGGACCAATTGCACCTCGCTCCGCAAATTATGATAGTAGTCGGACTCGTCTGCCCGAATCCATGTGCTTCGTTTAAAGCCGGAAACAAGATAAACTTTGCCGATTACGAAGCAGGTACAGAGCTCCTCTGCAGCAAAGCCCCGGATACACCAAGTCCAAATCTTTGCAGATTCGTCGAGAAGATGTAGAACAGAGCCTCGACAACTTTGATGTACTCGCGGGTCGTAGAGGTGGGACTTATATGTGACAGGAACACGAAGGGCCGGGATCTCAAATTTCTGAAGTAACCCAGTGCAGCAATTGGGACAGAGTTTCCCCCGAAAGCTACCAGATTGATAGAACATTGAAGCTAAGTGGGATCTGCAGGCAAAGGATCGGCACGCACTGCTACGAACCAATGGTTGTACTCGCGGGTCGTAGAGGTGGGACTTATATGTGACAGGAACACGAAGGGCCGGGATCTCAAATTTCTGAAGCAACCCAGTGCAGCAATTGGGACAGAGTTTCCGCCGAAAGCTACCAGATTGATAGAACATCGAAGCTAAGTGGGACCTGCAGGCAAAGGATCGGCACGCACTGCTACGAACCAACGGCATGCCAGATGAAGGGTTGCCCAGAACGTCATGGGCCAAAGCGATAGCTTCTGGGTCTCTGAGAATCAAACAACTGAATTATATTGCCCTTGAGATTTCGAGAGGCTCTGTGATAGAGAAACATGCTTACGGTTGCCGAGAAAATGGATGGCACAAAATAGCCTCTTTGATCCAAATGATTGTCAATGGGCGAAATGCCAGTTCGAGTGCGACATTCTCCTTGACATGGATGGTTGCCAGTGCGTGGTGGGTACGTCCGATATAACGACCTCCAGTCCAGGTCCCCGGCCTTGTTTCAAATGTCAAGCTTTTGACCAAACTGTTCCGGCCATGTACGAGGTAAGACTTGTACAACGATGTCAGTTTCATGGTAGTAGCATTTGAATTCCAGAGGGCGTGAGCACGGGGTTGTCCATGAAAAGAAGAGAAAGGTGTTCAGGGATGATTTCGATTCTCGAAGCCCGTTTGGTTCTTGTAATTGTCCGAGTTAACACGGCTCCATGCTCGGATGCGACATTGGAAGTTCCTGGGGTAAAAGATATAGTGAGAAGGCGCGCTGTAGGGCAATAAAGAAGGGAAGTCCACTTTGAAATATGTCATTTGACAGGACAGTGACCGTTCACAATCTGACGATCACAGTGTGTCAACCGATGACGCTTTGGACGTCCCTATTAGTATCGGCGGCTATTTTCGAAAGATTGAATCGTAAAAGATAATCACATGTAGTTAAAAGACTTCGCACCACCTATGACTCCCTCGCACCATCAAACGTTCAGCATAATGAGCTAGAACATCGACGAAAAAAAATTAATAACTAAATATTTGTGAGGTTTAGTTTGCGATAAGATTAGATAAGTCTCGAGATCTAAGGCTTTGACATCTCCATCCAGTTCGACCACCACTAAATAAAGCATCCAATGACACGACAGCTTCGACCGCGAAAGCCCAGGCCAAGCTATGCCTCAATGGCAGGCTACGATCTTGACGAAGAAGCCAATGAGACAGGCGCTCAAGCAGAAGCGGGGCCGGCATCAGGAATGGACCGAGATGAAGGCTCCAGCGGCTCCGAATTCTCACCCGAAAACGACAAGGACGCAGCGGAGCAAATGCAACAGGATGCAGAAGACGACGAGGAGCCGATGCAAGACGAAGACTACAACGAGAAAAGCGATATTGAAGACAATGAAATGCCGATGAACTTGGTTTCCGATACGGATATGACCTCGGCCAAAGCAATCCAGCGGGCTTCGACTTCCAAGGGAAAAGGCAAAGCTGCACCGAAGAAAGCAAATACTCATCCGAGCTTAGGGACGGGGCTTGCGAGGACGCGAAGGCAGATGTACACGCTTCCGACTCCCAGTGTTCACCATCGACACCGTGCTGTTCCGTTGTACCGACGCGAAGGACGCGTCGAACGACTCAAGCAGCCCGCAGAACTGTTCAAAGCTCCGAGTATCATGATGACCAACGGTGTCGACCAACAAAGAGTGATGGAGCGATTGAACAAGGCTTGGGGCTACAACGCCGGTCCTGGTCCATTATGGGAGATGGTCGAGGATCGTAGTTGGTTCAAGGAATCGATGACAATAGGTAGAGGCGGTGATGCGGAAGCAGAAAGGAGACCAGTCGTGCATCGTGATGTTCGCGTGAAAAATGGCTGGCAAATCCTGAACAAGGAGTATGTACGTTCTTTCCGCGATGGGCAGGTCTAGTCCCGGATATTAACCCGTTCTCATTCCAGGGATGCGGCGCCTTACCTTCCTACTGACACCGCTACGACTGAAGAGGGGAACTTGAAACCCCCACCACCTCTCACATGCTACTTCGGGCCATTCAATGCTCAAACACGAATACAGCTGGAAATGCTTTCAGCCCAAGCTCTGTGTGGGTGACTTTCCCCCTGCGACATCTCCGGTATCGTGTACTGATTTTGATTCAGCGGAATTTATTCCAGAGAGCAGTGTGCATGTTTTCAATCCAGGAGCACCTGCTTGGGGGCTTGACTGGTGTCCAATTCATCAGAACGATCGAGCTTGTGAGTTGCTAGCCCTATTTTCCTGCCCACCTCTGTTTCATCTAGGTCTAAAGCTCACAATTTCAAACAATATCTTGCCGTTGCCCCCTTTCCGTCGAGTTCCCATTCACCAGACATCGGAGTTAAGGCTCTTCGACCTTCTTACTCTTGTATTCAAATTTGGTCACTCTCTACGTCTTCGCCTCCTGAAACTGACTCAAACGTAAATGGCGGCGAGGGAGAACGAAATCCTGGAAAGATGGAATGCGAGATGGTGGTGTGTCACGACAGTGGGCCTGCCCATGACCTCAAATGGTGCCCATTACCGAGCCATGACCCAGTACGTTCAACCTTAATTTCTTCGCTCTTCGGCACTTGTCTGACGTAGGCGGTATAGTACTCTGATAGGTCAAGACCACGAAAACTTGGATTGCTCGCTGGTACATTCGAAGATGGATCCCTTTCGATATATGTCGTGCCCTTACCGGAAGATGTTCGATCCGAGGCAAGTGATTCATCTTCTCTAGTTTATGGTTCGTGTATCCTGTTTAATCCTGTCGAGGAGTGATCGCTGATCAACACATTAGTCAAGCTATCGAAACCGTCGATACGCATTGAACTGGAAGAAACCTCCTGCTGGTCCTTAGATTGGGCCAATAGCGAGACAATAGCTATAGGTACAGCGAATGGTGCGGCTTCATTACATTGCGTTGAAACGACGTTTATAATCCATCGATATAGGCGTCATCGCGGTATTCCATGTCGGCCCAGCTCTCAGGGAGGCTGCCTCACCAGGTTTGAGCCATTTCTCAGCTACTGCCACCATCCGTTGCTGATTTGAGTTGCTTTACAGACGCAGCCACTGTCACTGACTTTCTGCCCACGCATTACCTTACCATCCATCAATCCGCTATTCGTGCTCTTGCTTGGATAAAAGCACCACCTTCTTCAGCTTCAGGCCGTCCGTTACTTGAAGAAGATCCGACAGTCATTGCAAGTGGAGGGTACGACGGGATGGAATGTATGACAGACATCAGAGAAGGACATGGAAATGTAATGAATCGTACTAGAGGTTCGTATTAGCACTCATTACACACCGTCGCCCTTTCATGTTGATTGTTTAATATGTGTGCGTAGACGTGATCACGACAATGTCTTACTCGCCCTACGGAGGTGGCCCAGTGACAATCGACCATGAGAATATTGTGAAAGCGTATTCTGCATCTCCTAGTATGCTTGGTCGCGGCCATACGCTTCTGGAACCTCAGGGGCCGGTGTGGAGCATCAGTTCGTCTGAGTGGCATCCTCAACTTAGTGTTGGATCGGCTGATGGATCGTGTTTAACGACAAATTTGTTGAGGTCGACAAGGCGAACGGGGGCTGTAGTGAGTATTTTCTTTTGTTGGGTTATAGAGGGCCTGTTTGTTGATCCTCAAGGAACTAGCCGTTCTTTGTTCATAGGATCTTTCAAATGGATTACCAGAGAAAAACAGGAGAATATAGGATGCTAGATCGATTCTTGCCACACGTAAGTTGTGCTAGGAATCTCTACGTCAATTGATATTCATCGTATTATAGGAAACACAAGATCGCCCGGCGACGACTAAAGCAAAAGCTAACTCCAAGTCTTCCAAGAACGACAGCTCGAAGGCACCGACTTTGGGCACCGGGGCGTGGCCTCAAGAGGTAGCAGTGCACAAAGTAACGTGGAACAATGGGAATGGATTAGGTGCTTGTGGATTGCTTGCCTCCGCGACGTCGTCTGGGTTATGTAGGGTGGATAATCTGTGGGGGAGGTGGATGAAGGATAAGGTGCCGTATGGTGGGATTCAACAGATTAGGAGAGAGGGAATGGAGGACGATATGGACGTTGATTCGGAGGATAGTGGTTCGGATTGAGATTGCTTTTTGACGAGGCATTGACACTTCGTGGTTTGACAAATAAAATGGATAATTTAGTATTAAAACGACATGAACGAAGGGGCGTGTGATGGTATGGGCTCTAAACAAAGGTATGTGATGAGGGGACTCTCTAGGTCATACGGATATCCGTCTACTGTAAATCTTGCGTTGGTAGTCTAAAATAATGGGTATAAAGTCCCAGAGACCAAATTCAGGCCAGTATTTGGAGCTGAACTGGATCTGAGTGTTTTCGCAACACTTGGGAAACCGTCAACTCAGAGGCCAAGATTTAGATGAACGTGAAGGACGCACCTGCCAGAGGAGGAAATCGCTGAGCCGTTTGACGCCACTTGTTCGAATGAGGATGTCGACCGGCGGACTACCTCGCGCCGTCAACATCATGTGTCTGTCGACCTCTTCTACGGTGAAGTATCTGATCATAGTCGTAAGCCATAGGATAGGAAGTGGTGAAGGAGTACGGCGTACGTGTCTGGATCTATCCGGCGCGTAAGACCCTCCTTGACACAATTCTCGATAGCAGTTGTCATTTCATCCTGGGAGGTGTAAGGCATACAAAGATTGAGGATCGCTCTATCATTTCGATGAGTACAAGGTATACTATAACGTGTTGAACGCGTACTGACCGGTTGTTGTGTCGTGTCAATTTTTCAGCTTTCCGCACTGCTCGTTGTACATTTTTCGGGAAGAGTTCGACGCGACCAATGACGTTCAATCGAACACCATATTCGTCAAGAAGATCACTGAAAACAGCAAAGGCTCATCAATAAAAGATAGAAAAACATGGCAAAGACATTACATACCCCTTATTGCAGAGTTCTAACAGTTTCTCTTCTGCAAGTGCCATGAGCGCTTCAACCTCCTCTGGTGGCCGTTTGAAATTCTCAATAGAGAACGCAAACGCAGATACACAATGAATATTCATCTGCAAGCAGACTTCTAATACCTGATAAAATTCCCGATAGGCACATCAGCTCCGTCAGATACACAATGAATATTCATCTGCAAGCAGACTTCTAATACCTGATAAGAAAATTCCCGATAGGCACATCAGCTCCACAGTGCGGCAGAGACGTAGATTGAGCGCACATACCTTATACAAGGCATTAAATCCTTCAACGTGTCCCTGTTGGACCTTTCTGTTCTGTCTACGCGCATAGCGTCGGTTTCCGTCCATAACGATGGCGATATGACGTGGCACTGGACCAGCAGCGAGGACTGAGAGAAGACATTTTTGAGCTTTGGAGAGGATTTTGTTGTAGATCCAGCGGAGGCCACGTATTAAAACCATGGGCGCGTGAAATCAAGTAGTTATCGTGGGAAGTATGTCGTCGCGGGTACACGGCACATTTGATGTGCTGATTTCATCCTCATTTTTCTTGACATACTAACATCATGATCTCAATCTGCAGTTTTTCTAAACGAACGACACCTGTTACTTTGAACTCTGCACACCGAACCACAGCTTTGTAGCCTCAAACAATGAATTGGGAATAGGGATTCGAAGGCGCCTATATAGTTCTGTGGCTCCTTGGAGTTCTCTCGGGCAGTACGAGCTTGGCCGTGTGAAAAGACCAACAAGAAGATAGATCAAGCTCACGTTGTAGGGAAGACGTCAGCTTTCCGGCTCGATAAATTAAACCTACCCTCACTCGGAACCTGTGTTACAGCGAGAGCGAAACCTTGGTCTCGCCGAAAAGACGGTGTGTACATACGCGCTCAGACTTGGACCCGCTTCAGGAATGGGACTCCAATGCGCATACTAGTTGACGGTCGAGCATGATAACTTGCAAGTTGTCTGGAGAGCTTTGGTTAGGAATCAGCGTTATTCACTATCAATTGTTTGACAAGCACATCGTTAACGATACCTGGTGAGCCCAATCAATCTTTCTTTCAACTTCAACTTACATACTAATGAGTTTTAGCTATTATACAGCTCGATCCGGGGATAAATAATTCTTCCTCTCCCGATCCCACCACTAAGGCAGGCTTAGATCATTCCCCATTACCTTCTCTACTTTATTGCTTGATCAAGCTAGCTTTAACGTGCGTGACCTAGGAATCGTCTACGTTTTGCCCCTAAGATGCCCGATTCTCCACTGCAACAGTGTAAGAGGAAATCTCAGTATATGCCGAGTCGCACGCTAAGTTGATCATGCCACCTCGTATCCGGCCTTGGGAAAGCAGCGGTGACTAATGCCGCTGATTCTTCTTTCACACAATATTCTGATACTCGCTTCTAGAAAGGGAGATATCCATCCACCGCAGGGCGTCAGAAGCTGAGGACAGGTGGACACTCATTTATTAAACCTTCAATTACTTGCGGTATAAATACCAACTCACGTCGTCGCAGGCTTCGCCCCCTCTTTCCGAATTCCCATCCAACAGGGCGACCGCCAAGAATACCGCCTTTCAATATGTTTGACTCAAATCTTATACTAGCATTTACTTGCATGGCCATCGCACTGGTTACCTGGGGGCTGTCCGAAAGGATCGCCCTACTCCAGAAGACCTTGCCTCCTGGTCCATCACTGCTCGCTCGAATCCGTGAAAATGGGAATGGAGAGTTTTTGTCTATGAAGTTCATGCGCTGGAGTCGCCAATATGGTATGCATCGTGGCCTTCAGTATTAAACCAGCGCACTGACCTAGCACAATATAATAGGAGAAACGATATCCTTGATGGACTTCGTTCATTTCGGAAAACCGACCATTGGTTCGTGCTCTGATGGGTCAATTTCTTTGAACTGATGGTCCGATTGAACACCTAGTGCTTTCAACTCCAAAGGCTGCCATTGATCTACTGGAAAAGAGAGGAAGCATTTACTCCAGTCGACCGAGGAACGTATTTGCGTAAGTGGGCCTACGGACTACGTGGCATTGCACTACTGACGATAAACTAGCGGCGAGATATGCTATCGAAACGCGAAGGGTTCTCTACAACGGGAAGGAACAAAACTCAAGAAGTTTAGAACGGTAAGCAACGCTGTACACTTGACTTGGTATACACTCAAGATATGTGCCTGCAGCTCATGAGCGCCACTCTAGGCGTGGGTCCCTCCAAGGAATTCCGACCCCTTGAAGAAACCGAGACGAAGCTGATGTTGCGTGGATTAGTTCTCGAGACTGAAGCTGAGAACTATCGGCACCATATCCAGAGGTAAGAACTCTAAGCTGCCTAAAGCATATAAGCTTTGATTTTAATCTGTGCCACAGATCGGTGCACTCTGTTGCCTTTTGCACAACATATGGCCAACGTATTGATCAACTCACCTATGACCATATTGATTTTTATACTGCCTTAGAGAAATGTAAGCACATCTAACACAATCACAATCTCTCAGCTTCTGACATTGTTTACAAGTTTTTGTAGCGTATGTGTTCAGGCCCACACATGAGTTTCGCTGACTTCGAATTCACTCTTGACCAGGTTCTCGTGAGTCATGCTCCACGTACATAAGGCTTTCGCAAATCTTAAATGGCCTTGACAGTCTACCAGGATCACGCCTCGTCGATCACGTATGCTTCTGACTTACAGTAGCCTTGTAAAAGAACTAAACTGCTTTTAAGTTCCCGATTTTGCTTCGTTTGCCGGTACGGTTACTTGTCCCTCGCCAGCGCAAGTGCTTGGTGCTCAGAATGTCTATAGCGCGCTTTGCAGTGGTTCCGGAAAGAAGCGGATGTCCATGGCGACAGGGAGGAGCGATTTTACCGAACTGTTCTCGACGAAGCAAAGGCGGCTCACATTGAAGGCAATGCACTATCTGGCTCTGTTCATCGTGCACTGGCAAAACAAGAGAGATTTGGTTTCACTGATCTGGAAGTTGCTCTTACGTCTGCAGCGCCATATTCTGCTGGTGTCTCAACGGTGAGTCCACGTCCCTCGGTCTTGCTCTTTGGTACTTGATCTATCCTGCTTGATGACAGACTCTAGGATCATGTGATGCGTTCTTATGTGAGTGGCTCAAAACTCACGGAAAGCCTAAACGCTGATGAGCGTCAAGTGGCTATCCTCTTATTCCCAGAAACAATGAAGAAGGCCCAAAAGGAGCTTGACGCTGTTGTTGGGCCAGGCAGAATGCCAGACTTCCAGGATCTCAATTCCCTACCTTACATACGGGCGATGGTGAAAGAAACTCTGCGGTTGGTTCTCGCAACATTCTCGTGGTACAAGCTGCATATCAACGTCCTATTCACAGGTGGCACCCATTTGTTCCCCTAGGAATCCCTCATTGTACAACTGAAGATGACGTCTACGAAGGAATGTTTATCCCTGCCGGAAGCACCGTCATCGCAAATATATAGTGCGTAATCTTCTAGATATCTGAGCTATTCAAAGCTGACACCCTATGCTCCAGCGCGATTACCAGAAATGCGGAGGTGTGATTGTTCACTTCAATCCACAAGACACAACGACTCATTACATGATTCTGCTCAGCTCTTTCCTGACCCCGAAGAATACAGGCCAGAACGATTTCTAGAGACGACCAATCCACTTCTTCAGAACTATACGCTGACATTCGGGTTTGGGCGTCGGATTTGTCCGGGTCAGTATGTAGCTTCCGATCAGCTCTTCCTTCTAATATCCAGGTGAGTGACAATGTTAATTAAGCTGAGTGAAGCTGCAAGCTGATTAACACTCCGAGACTACTCTGGGCATTTGATGTTAAACCCCTCAAGGGAGATATCAAATTTGAGGCGCAACACGGGAGATTTGGTCCAGTGACCTCCTTACCCTACGAACTCGTGCCAAGGTCAGATGGTGTACGCTCTGTGATCCTGGAGCAAGCTGCAATTGCGGAGAACGATGTCAAGGCTTGGCAAACATTCGACTTTGAGGCTCACAAGGCTTGATCCATTCGCGTTTGTAGTCAAAATCTCAGTATGGAAAATGAGATGTACGGACATAATAATCAATGTCGGTTCTTCGCGGAATGCTATCAAGTTTGGATACTAGATGGCTGAGGTAAATTGAGGTGAACTCCAGGAGTAATTTCTCTTCTGCCGAGTCTGCTATTGGATCTGTAAGATAAGCTGATCCATCCTCTAACTTCACATCATTCATCAAAACCTACAGACGCTGCTTTCGTTACGCCAGGTGAAGGGGCAAGAGAGTCCCATCTACTAATATCCGCGCTCTACGCATTGGACCCTCAACGTCTGCTCTTTTCTACGATTAAGATGCTCATCACGATGATCAATGAAAGCGAAAATAGGTCAGTACTCAACGAGATTCCTCTCTACTATGCTATATCCCCTGGTTGGAAAGACCAATGGGAGACTATGTGAGTCCAATGCATAGAACGGGCTGTCTCTTTCAATCGAAGACGTCAGTATACGCAAGAGTAATGCTGAACCCCTAGATCCTCCAGCGCCAGTGTCTGCATTCTGAAGAGACGACTCTCAAGTGAGTAAGAGACTATGACATCTCATAGAGCACATCAGATAGCACGGTTACGGCTTTTAAGTCGCTTTCACCAGCTCTCCAGTTTCAAGTATTTGATGCGATATCGTAAAACTCGATATATATACTGGGCTCTGTCCACGGCTACGCTCATTGCACTGTCCTCTGATTCTAACAGCTCAAGCAATAGGGTTTTCTCTCTTCTCTGTGATTAACTCATTTTCCAACCTCGCATTAGCGTTCGTTTCCATCGGGTTGGCTGCCCTAGGAATGTCAGAACATGCTGCTTTGCGTCGAAAGAAGTTACCTCCTGGTCCATCTCTCCTCACTCGGGGTTTGAAAAGTAGAACCGAGGACTTCCTGTCTGTCAAGTTTCTCCGATGGAGTCGAGAGTATGGCACGAGCTTTCATTGCTTTCAGACTGTTTTCCGGCTGACGGCCTCTTATCAGGAGATGTCATGTTTTTGATGGGCTTTGTTCATTTCGGAAAGCTGACAATCAGTTTGTTCTATAGCGTAGCGGTCCGTGACCACTCCAATAACGCTAATCAACCTTTGTAGTTCCCGTTAGTCCCAAAGCTGCTATTGACCTCCTGGATAAAAAGGGACAATTTACTCCAGTCAGCCGAGGAACGCTTCCGCGTGAATATTTTCGAAGCTTCAGAGATGGAAGAACAAGTGTTCAGGATGGTGGTGTTGTAGAGGAGAGATAGGCTATCGAAACACAGGGGGTGCCCTTTGAACTGTGTGTAATTTTCAAGTACCAGCTTACACCGTTGAAGACACTTCTGACTTAGCTCACAGCTAATGAGTGCTACCATAAGCGTAGATCCCTCGAAGAACTTCCGCCCGTTAGAAGAAGCACAGACGGAGTTGATGCTGCGGGGTTTACTTTTGAATTCGACCCGGCGAATTACAAAGGTCACATCCAGAGGTGAGAACGCCGCATACCGACACGATCCCTAC